>JAEANM010013863.1:0-14227 GCA_017656035.1 Myanophis thanlyinensis | reverse complement strand
GCAGGATTTTCCCGCTCTCTGAAAAGCCGGCAGCCAGACTTACTGTCTCCTGTCACTCCTTATAAGGGAACAGAACATACTCCATTTCCAAGCATCCCATAGGCACCCAAACACTTTTTATCCAGATGGAGAACTGATGTGGACTGGAAGCTTCATTTCTTTGCAAAAGGGGCACTTAAAAACAGAGCCATCCACTCTGTATCTAAACATCCCATAGGCATCCAAACACTTTTCACCCAAATCGAGAACTGACACTGGCTGGAAGCTTCATTTCCTTGCAAAAGGGGTGCTTAAAAACAGAGAGGATGGCTTTTCACTTTTTTAGGTGAAAAGTGTTCTGGTGGTGGCAGAAAGGGGTTGGGGGAGGGAGAGGGAGAAAGGCACCATAAGCACTTTTCATGCCCAAAATGAACGTTTTGGGAGTCCATGATCTCATGAGAGATCAGGCACCCAGTCTCTGCAGAAGATGATAGGTGCCTGAATTTGTGTGATATTACAGCGCTCAGAAGCTTGCGTCAACTCTCTGCTCCCTCATAGGCAAAGAAACATGGCAGAAGACACAGATCTTTGCAAGGTAAGTGAGTCCAGTGTGGACGATGGGAGGGGGGAATTGTGGGGAGTAGTGGGGGAATAGAGTGAATGTTGCACACCTTTGCAGTCATTCATAAGGGCAAACAACTGCCATGGTGCTGCAGCATTCATGATTTTGGGATTTGCTCACAAACACTAGGGAGCACTTATCTTGTGACTTTGAATGGATGCTAAATGAACTCTTGTAACCCAAAGATTACATGTAATTATATGTAGATGTCCTGAAAGCCTGATCAGTCTGTCTTGTCAGGGTTGAGCCAAAGCTAATTGTTTACCATTCAGACCTGCACAGTCTCCAGAAATCAAGAAAGCACCACAATGAGAAAATACGGCGACAATACTATTTGAAAATTCTGGTCTGGCTTTCCACAATAAAAGCATTTACACACCCAAATTTGGTGGATCTAGAAAATGTTGTTAGTTATAATGATATTTTGAATTTAAGTGGGAAACTCAAAACAAAACAAGAATTAAGCACACAAGGGATCGACGTGGCTTGGTATACACAGGTGCAGATCCATTCTAGATATGAGAAAGATTCTAAACTCTGGTTTTTTACAAAGAGTTAACAGAACTAGATCAAAAAAGGGATAGGGACAGATGAAAAATCATAAAGAAAATATATAACTACCTAGTAAACAGTAAGTTGGAGGAGGAGCAGGTTAAGGAAACAATGATTGTCTGGGTGAGAAACTTTGGCTACACAGTTGAGCTGGATAAATGGCAAAAATCATGGGACAGAAACTATAAAGCAACCATGTCAGCAGCGAATTTATATAAGATTCTTTTATATAAAAGAGAATTTATATAAGATGTTTTATAGATGGTATTTGGCACTAGTGAGGTTGGCAAGGATGTTTAAAGAGAAGTTGGCCAAATGTTGGAAATGTCATTAGACACCTGGGTCCTATTATCACATGTGGTGGATATGCCCAATGGTAAGGAAATTTTGGACAAAGATACTTACATGGTTGGAGAAAATGATAAAACAACATATTGATTTAAAGTCAGAAATTTTTTTATTGGGCATTATACCAGAGAAATATAGTAAGGAAAATATATATCTGATCCTGCATGTATTAACAGCAGCCAGAATTGTATTTGCACAGAATTGGAAGCATGGGGAGATCCCGAAAAAGGGGATGGTGATTAGAAAAATACTAGAATGTGCAGAAATGGATAGATTGATGATGGAAACCAAAGAAAAAAAAATAAGTGAATTCTATAAGATATGGGAAGTATTTTACCAATGGTTAGATAATAAAAGTAAGAAATAGATATAGAAAGAAAGCATGATATATTAGTGAGGTAATTCATTATAGTAATGTTAAGAATATGTATGAATGTGATTTTTTGAAAATGGTATGGTATGGCACTATATAATATTATGGCTAAGCTATATTATAATATAGGGTAAATGTAAATTGTATTTGAAAGTATGTTTATACACCCAAGTGGATTACGATTTGATGGATGATGTAAAATTATACAAAGAAAAAAATAAAAAATTGAAATAAAAAGAGAAAGCACCACTGGGCATCATTTGAATAGCCCAGCATCTCTGGGCATCATTTGAATAGCCCAGAGGAGAGATGTACATGGATGACTATTATGCGTTGTAGATATTAGATAGGGGAGTTGAGTTCTATAGCATACTCATAAGCAAAGGCCTAGGACTGGACCTCTCCCCCAAAACACCAACAATTGACTAGAAATGACCTTGCAGAGAGAAGGACAAACAGCAAAGAACTATCCATCTCACTTCCAACCTCTCAGCTGATCCAGAAGGATACAATGATGTTTTGAAAACTCAAGGAGAACCAGAATCAATACATTACCTCCAGCTCATGGCCGCCAGAGGTCATCCACAAATAAAATCAATGCCATATCAGCACTATATGACTTCTTGAAACCTAGCTACAACAGTTCCAAAAATCTACTTCTTCTAATCTAGACCTTTGGAATTGCAGCCCAATCACTTTCTTAATAACTTTCCCCAAAGAAGAAATGTTGGAGATTGGATGGAAATTCTTTGGTACTGCCAAGGGGTCGCCTCTTGTGGATGGATAATGCTGAAAGCAGATGATAACTTCAATGACAACAGCCAAATCATAATCATTTCCTATTGTGCAGGAGAAAGCAATGGCAAACCAATCCTGAATTTTATTTAAAAAATTATCTATGTAGATAAAGTATTTAAACTGACTGGTGATAGTCCTGATGTGATGTAGCACTCAAAATGTTACTGAGAAAGAAATTAATATGAATGATGTTTGTGATATGGCTAGATTAAATCCTTGAGGTTAGTGAATTCTGATGTTACTACACAGAAAAAGAAAACCAAAATCTTGTGGGATAATTTGTATCAGTGCTTGTTAATATTAGCCCCTTCTATTATCTAGGATCACTCATTGTGTTAAAATCAGTTCTGTAATGAAAATCCAAGCATTTACCCAAGGAGTGATATTCCTTTGTTACTGAAAAACCCCATTCTATTCAGACCAGCTTCTAGGCTAGTATGTTGCTGAATACAATCTTGTTCAGAAATTCGATTTAATTTCTACTCAGAAATAAGACCTGCTGAATTCAAAATAACTTGAATCCAAGAGTGTATTTAGGACTTTATGCTTCACAGAAAGAAGACATGAATGTTTGGTATTTCTAAGAAGTTCCCCCAAACAACAAGCTAAGTGATCAACCTTCATCCTGCTATTCTTCCCTTATTCCTGCCATTACATGTTTCATTTCTTACCTTATTTTTTTGGTGTATAAGACACACTTGAGTATGAGACGCATCTAGATTTAGAAGAGGAAAACAACAACAAAAAGTGTTTGGCTTCTGTGTGCCCCATTTTCAGGCATTTTTTCAGGCCTTTTTCCAGTCTGTTTTGGGGGGAGCTTTGGCCCATTTTTGAGTCTTTTTTAGCCTGTTTTAGGGGCTTTTTTCAGCCTGTTTTTTCCAAAAAAGCCCCAAAAATGGGCTAAAAAAGCCCCAAAAGCCGGCAAAAAAAAAAAAAAAGCCACAAAAATGGGCAAAAAAAAAAAAAAGCCATGAAAACGGGGCATACAGAGGCCAAAAAATGGCTGGCGGGTGGGCAACATTCTCTGTATAAGACACACAGACATTTTCACCCACTTATGCCGAAAAACACAGTAATTTTTAAAAATTAGTTCTTTTTCTCAGCTAACTTCTTTTAAAAATACAAACATTTCTCCATGGTGATTTGGAGCTCATAAACTTTTATTGATATTTTGTCTGCAATTTTCATTTTTCACAGAGTGCTCCTAATAATAAATCTTATTTCCAGTTGTCTGGTGAGATTTTCAAATGACACTTTACTAATCACAGTTAATTAAAACAGGGATCAAGGATTTTATCTTACCTTTATTATTTTTATAAATAAATAAAGGTGATGAATACACCTTTCATATCCTTTCATCCTCGTATTTTATCCCCAAAAACATTAGCCCTATAAGGTGAGTTGGGCTAATAGAGATCAACTAGCCCAAAATCTTCCAACTGGATTTCATGGCTAAGGTGGGACTTGAATCATGGTCTCCTGCATACTAGCCTGGTGCCTTAACCACTAGACCAAACTTGCTCATAATATTATGAAATAACAACATCTACCTATCCCAGGACCTTGGGGAAGACCCAATAAGTAGACAAAAATGCAAAATCCAATCTAAACATCTGGCTGACTGTGGGGCCAATCTAAATAGTAGAAGTGATAAAATTCTTATTTTACTGATATCTAGTAAAATTTAAAGCTGCTAATTCGGACCTCAAACCAAGTGTCTGCTTTAGATATATGTTCTTCCTTTACATATTAGATAATAAAATAATAAATATTTGTTATGGCAAATGCTTTTGATAACAAATAGATAACAAAAATACTCTTTTCTAAAGTATGCCAGCCACAATGCATAATCTAAATTTACCTAAGATTAAGTGAAATTCTAATTAAATAACGAATTGCCTTACATGGGTTAATAGATTAGAATAGTTCTTTGACTACATGATACTAATATCAACTTCGTTCACTAACCTGTTTCACCTTTGATGGGCAAAGAAAAACCTGGGATTGCATTTCAGAATCAATGTTTAAGGAAACTTTCTTACCTTTAAGAATCTATAAATGGTAGGCCTGGAGAATTAATGTTCCATGAAAAATAAATAGTATATTTTATGTCCTATGAGAAAGGAAGAATACATTACATTTGAAAGCTCCTGAGCTGAACTCACACTCTCTGCTATTCTTCTTGGCATCTTTAAGTCTCAAGAGACTATGGTTTCGTACACTGAAAAGAGGTCCTAAAACAGCATCTAGTGTGACTAAAAAGGCCAAGTCGAGAGTGGAGGTCTCTTCTGCACTGAGGATACAATCAGTCCCCTGCCCAGCCCCCAATTTTCACTGGTTATGGGACTGCCTCTTTGTCTCAGCCTGCCAAACAAGTGTCTCTTCGAATTGGAGAAGACCATGCTGCGTCTTTAGTCTCCAAGCTGAACAATCAGAGGTCAGGGTTTCCCAGCTGTTAATATCTTGTGTCCAGGGCCCTTAAATCCCTCTTGCAAATATCCTTATAATACAGCTATGGTCTCCCTCTAGGGTGCTTTCCCTGCACTAAGTCCCCATCTTTCAGAGTCCAACCATCAGCCATTCTCACTCTCTGCTATAAATCTGTTTAATTCAGCATCTCCTGATCAGGAAACATATCAAGCACAGAGATTCCTGCAGATACATTAGGGCAGAGCTTTGCTGGACAAGAATTAATTCTTGTTTTTATAAGTTCCAAAGATAATCCCCTGCTCTTTGAGGTATGCCATGTAATCACACCAGCATAGACTTAGAAACTGGTTAAATATCCTTATACCTGAAGATTTTTAAAGGATCAAAAAGGCTTTGGCTGTTGTCATGTTTCAGGGTAAGGTAGAATAAGAAATGAAATTGTATATTGTATTCCCTGCTTTAAACCATTTTGCCACTCCTAATTATAGTATCTTCATAGTATGGGTAATCTTTGACTTACAACAGTTGACTTAGTGATTAGTGACCATTTGAAGTTACAATGGCAACTGAACAAAGTGACTTATAACCATTTTTCATACTTACAGCCTTGTAACATCTCTATCATCATGTGATCCAAATTCAGGTGCTTGGCTAGTGCTTCATACTTATGACCGTTGCTGTGTTCCAAGGTCATGTGATCACTTTTGACAAGCAAAATCAATGGGGAAGCTTAACAATCATGTTACTAACCTATCAACTGCAATGATTCACTTAACAATGGTGGCAAGAAAGGTCATAAAATGGGGCAAAACTCACTTAACAAATGTCTCACAACAACAAAACCTTGAGCTCAATATTGGTCATAGGTCAAGGACTACCTCTATCACCCAAAAGTCAGTGAATTAATATAAAATCCTTCGTTATTGTTATTTTGACACAATGATGATTGAATGAATGGAGAAATTTAAGACATTGCCTCTCCCTGAAGGTATCTGCCTGTCCAGCCAAGTCAGATAGTTGAGTGCACTCCAACTCCCATCACTTAAATGTTGTCTTCTAGCAGATCCTACAAGGCATGACTTTTTCACTATTGATCCTCCTGAAAGCCAGAGTGCTCCTGTCCTCTTAGCCTTCCAGAAGGCTATGAAGACCTGACTTTTTCCCCTAGGATTGAGCTAGGATGAGAGTTGAACCAGAAAACATGGAATGACAAGGTGCCATAATAGGAAGTTTGTTGAAATGTGGGATTATTGTTTAATTTATTTATGTTGATAATGATCCGTCTGATAGGTAGCCATATACTTATGTATTATGTAATACAAATTTTGTATTATAAAGAGTTTCAGAGTCGCTCTGTCTTAATGATGGTATCTCACAAATTGATCTGAAGAATTGCTTTGGCAGGTTTTCAAGGTTCTGTTGCTATAAAGGTTCTAGCTATAAAGATCATTCAGTCCAAATGGTTAATGTTTCCTGAGTTTGCCACTTGAATGTTAGACTGCAGTCACTTGAATTTGTAAGGAATCCTGCTTGAGTCCTTCTTATGATCTAGCTGTCTGCCTGTGTGTCCATCCATCCATCCAACCTGTCAATATTGATGAAGCAGCAGGTAAAGAATTTCAGGTAAATGAGAGTGTTGCTGAAATCAGGTCCCCATTGCCGCTCTTGAAATGGTGGGTTGGTTTGTTGGTTTGTTTTGGCTCTTAAGGAAACACTGACCTGCTTGGAATACACAGGCCCTTTCTTCCCTTCTCTTAATGGTCCAGTGTCATCAGAAGCTGCACTTTTTCCTGTTTCAATTGGTATGCTACCATTGTTGTCTGACCCTAGAGTTTTTATTCATTGTTTTGGCTTTTCTTACAGCTGACTAATGCTCATGGCTATTCACTTGCTGCAGATACAGTGAGGTGGATTTAGAGCAGGGGTCTCCAACCTTGGAAACTTTACAACTTGTGAACTTCAACTTCCAGAATTCCTCAGCCAGCGCATGCTGGTTAAGAGGTTAAGAGATTCCCTAAGGACATTGGTGTTATCAGAATAGTAACAGGGCTATTACTTTTACTATGATAGAGTTCTCAACCTCTTTTGTGGAATAAAAGATAAACTTTTTGCTGTAGGAAAGAAGTATCAATAGTTTACGCTTACCTTTAGGTGTATTTGTTGTACAAAACTCAGTGTAACTTAGCCAAGGTGGGAGGGGATGGTGAGTGAAAATTAGTGATTTGGGCTCTCTTACTCAGCTGTTATATCATTTGCTTATTTATTATTGAAAACATTTATATATCTACCCATCTTAAAACGGCCCTAGGACAGCTGCTAATCAAAAGTACAAACAACATAAACACTGTAATAAAACTGTAATACTATATACATTAAAAAGATTAAAAACAACAAAAACCTCATACCAAGTCATGCAATCTCTTATCCCAGTTATTGAGGGGAAAAATAGGCCTTCTGAGCTTTACAGAAAGATAGGAGGATAAACTCCTGCCAAACTTCAGGGAGTAGAGTGTTCGATAGAGGAGGGGTGACCATGGAAGAAGCACATTTTCTAGCTCCCATCAAATGACAATATTTCAGGGAAGGAATTAGAAGCATGCCCACCCTATCTGACCTGGTAGGACATAGATGTCCTTAGGAAATGTGGTCCTGCAAATAACTGACCCCATGCCATCTAGGGCTTTAAAGGTGGTGACAATACCTTGAACTGCACCCAGAAAGAAGCCAGTGAAACTTGAACAACCAAGATGTTTCATGGGCAAATGTAGGGCCTCCATTATTATGTGCACTGTTGCATTCTGAACCAGTTGAAGTTTCCAAATGGTCTTCAAGGGCAGCCCCCTGTAGAGTACATTGCGGTAATCCAAATCATCATCAATTTCCATTGTTATCGTATGAAACAATGATGATGACCTTATAATGACACCTGCCCAAATAGACCTTCAATACATTTCCCAGAAATGTACTGGTGCAAAATCACAAGGTCCTTGGTTGTTTTCTTGCAAACATTTCATTACCATTGATGACAATGACACATCTGCAAGAAAATAACCAAGCTCAGAGAGCACCAAGGAGCTCACAGTTCAACCCTGAGCTACAAATATTATTTTCTAGTGATGCAAAATCTGCAAGCCATTCAACCTAGTGTCACCCACCCACAATTCCTTTGCCTGCATGCCCATCCACACAGACATGCACATTTAGTTGGGCTTACTTTCTGAATAGAACAGAGATGTTTGCAGATGGATTTGAAAGAGAGCTATGCAAAGCTCAGAATAATTCTTATTTGTATATGCCTTCAGCATGCCTTCAGGTTTTATTTTAAAAACTTACATTAAAAAAAACAATTAGAAAGCCCTGTCTCAGTAAGATAAGCAATAAATGGGGCAGCAGGAAATAAAGAAGCAATAGCACTTAGACTTATATACCACTTCACAGTGCTTTACAATTCTTTCTAAGCAGTTTATGGAGTCTGCATATTGCCCCCAACAATCTGAGTTCACATTTTACCGACTTTGGAAGGATGGAAGGATGGAAGATTGAGTCAACCTTGAACTAGCAAGGATTGAACAGGAAGTAGCCTGTAGTACTGCATGCTAACTACTGCACCATTATGGCTTACATTTATAAAGTACATTTATCTTTTAAACTAAGCCCCATTCTTGATTCCTGGCTGACTGACAAAGGAGGGAAAAATCTTGTGATGTAATGTTGACTTAGATGCATACAGCACTGACAAGGATGTGTGTCTCCAAGTTTCAGCCATAAAAGAAAACATATTCTCTATGTGTGAAAAGTTGGGGAACAGAATTTCTAGAGCTGAGCAAGAAGGCCAAAATAAAAAATAAAAAATACAGCAGACCAAAGTTATTTTGCTAGGGAACTGAAGTTGACCTTTGGGATATTTTGCTGCTCCTGCTACTTGCTTTTTATATCATTTCTATGCCATGAGATAAGGAAAATAATTTCCAAGTAACTCCTTTCTATATATTTGCATTGCATCACTATAAGCAAAATGGAATACAGATGTGACTATTTTGCAGAGAAAACTGTTGTTTTGCATATCCTGTCTCTTGGTGGTACCAATATTACTATATCTATAAGACAGACTCAGGCCAATGCATAGTATTTGTAAGCAAAGATAGTACACAAATAAAACAGCAGTGTAAGAAAAGAAGCTCTACGGTTTCCATTGTCATGTTCATCTCCTCCTCCTCATCTGGTTTGTTCTTAATGATTGTATTTTGGAATTATTGTTTGCTGCTCAGAGTTTGGGTGGTTTGGGACAACCTATGAATAATGTTAATAAACAAGCCAACAAACAAAATCAGACTTCACACCTGGAGTGAATGCAGTCCATCTCAGACTTGAATCAATCTTGGATAATTCCAGAACCAGTTAAGTTTATTTTGGCTTTAGAAAATGTTTATGAGGTTTATTGCATGAACAGACAGCCTGCAATTGGGTTATATGTAGCTTCTTTGGTTAGTAAATAAGTTATAATTAAACTAATCTAGTCCAGTGTGTATTTGTGTGTATGTCTGTGTGTAAACCCTTTACTTAGGTTAATTTTATTGCCCCAGCTTTTAGTATTTTCAATGAATCCCTATTTTCACAAGGGTAAAACAAAATAACATCAGGTTCACAAATTAACTAAAACTTAATCAAAATTCATGAATAAATAACTTGGTCCAACTGAACTGGAACCATTCCAATTTGAATGCCAAACATCATTTTAAAATTCACTGCTTCTTCTTCTTTATTTGTTTCTATTATAATACCAGTTTCTCCTTGCTAGAGAAGATTGGTGCTACTTTGCTTTTTCACTCATACCACTACGGAGTTTCCTTTGTCTTTTCTGATTTAAATGTTTTTTGGGAGTTAATGAAATAATTGGCTCTTTTTTACAGAAACAGAACCACTGCTTCTTCCTTTTGTTGTCATTGCAGTTGTTTTTATTGGTTTCCCTGGCAACGTTCTTCATTCAAGGCAATGAGCCACGCATAAGGTTGCCATGGCAATTTAGGAGGATGCTTCAAAAAACAGGCCTGGAGTAAATAAATTCTATATTTAGTGCCTTGGTGTTTTTATGACCATAATGTTTCTGCTTCTGCACAAGGTATGACCTAAAGGCTTGTTCATTTTTCTTTTGTGATCCAATTTGTCATTAGCCTTCTGGAAAATACAAGGAATGCCTTCCAAATTATTTATTTATTTATGGTCCTCCTACTGCTGCTGCCACCGCTGCTGCTCTTCATCTTTTTTTCTATCCCTCTTATAGAGAAGTCCAACCTTTTACCCTAGCCTCACTTTCTTCACCTTTATTTGAGACAAAGAATGGGGATATTACCTCCATTAGCAACTAGAGCAATATTTCATTCCTGAAGAACACTGAGTTCCATCTGTTCGACTGGAATTTGATACAAAGCATTTTTATTTTATTTCATTATTATTATGTTGTTATTAAATTTGTTTGCTGCCCATTTCGCCACAAGATAATGCTGAAGATTCATGGGGATGTAGGGTGCTATGAGTCTTATATGTAATGCATTTGGACAAGTCTTGCCAGGAGGAGCAGGAAATTATGAGGCCATTTAGAAAAGAATATAAACATAGAGCAATATGGAAATAGAATGATCGAGGGCCCCCTCGTGACCTATTGCACTGGTATGCCCTAGCCGAGAAGGTTGAACTTGACCACGTAAAGAATCGTAGATGGAACCAAATTCCCCCTCAAGCCCCAAGGGAGCCCCAGAGGACACCTAGGAGCAGGCTGAACACCAGACCTAGAACCACCACTTGTTTCAAATGTGGGAAGGAAGGGCATCGTGCGGTCGACTGCTTCAGCAAAAGTACCACTAAGCCGAACATCACGACTCCAAAAAAGGGCATGAAACTCCCCAGCAGAGCCCCTTACAAGCCTTGCGAAATGGCGCTCGAAGGGGTTGACATCGTGAAGTCTGCCCCTCCCAACCAGGAGGAACCAGAGGTCCAAGCTCCGGCAGAAGAAACCGAGTGGGACTCTGACGACGAACCGGGGGTAAGTCACCAGATGGGACCCCTTACTATCCCCATTGAATTACAGGCCCCTTCCTCCCCCTCTAAGGGTAAAATGCTAGCCCTTCTGGATTCAGGTTGTACCAGATGCGTGATTAGCCCCAAAGTAATAGAAAAATTGGGATTAAAATTAAGAACCCTAAAAACCCCCATTGCCTTCTGCCAACTAGATGGATCTGTAGCGGGGGGGCAGCCCATTTTGCCATGGAGCCAGTGCAAATGTCGATGGGGGATCACCAGGAGCTTCTGAGTTTTATTGTAGCCCCAGGAATGGATCGACCCCTTGTACTGGGTATGCCATGGCTACGTAAATGGAATCCCCGCATAAAATGGAAGACCGGAGTGTTAAAAATCTGCTGCACAACCCCTAAAGCAAATGGCATCGTCAAGACTCCACCTACTGCCCACGGGGGAGAAACAGCGGCCATATTGAGCGAATTCATTGAAGGAGAGGACAAAATTCCAAACAATATAAGGATCTGAAAGAGGCTTTCAGTGAGAAAGGGTCGGACCAACTTCCTCCCTTCTGACCCACAGACTGCACCATTGAAATCCTCCCAGGAGTAAAGCTCCCGAAACCAAAGATGTATGCCATGACCCCACGAGAGTTAGAAGAATTACGTTTATTCATCGATAAAAACTTAAAACGGGGTTTTATCCAACCGGCAAGACCACAGATGGCGGCGCCAGTACTTTTCCGAGAAAAGAAAGATGGCTCTCTGAGATTAGTGGTGGATTATAGAAACCTGAACTGCATTTCCGTTGAAAATGTGTACCCCTTTCCCCTCATGAAGGACATGCTAGCCCATCTGGCAAAAGGGAAAATTTTCACGAAGTTAGACTTGAGAGAAGCTTACTACCGAGTCCGGATAAAAGAAGGGGATGAATGGAAGACTGCATTCAACTACCCGCTGGGATGCTACCAATTCAAAGTCCTCCCCTTTGGGTTACAAGGAGCTCCTGCGGTCTTCATGCAACTAATCAATGAGGTGCTCCATGAGCATCTCTATAAGGGGGTTCTGGTCTACTTGAATGACATTCTCATCTACACTGAGACAATGGAAGAACACATCAGACTTGTACGCTCTGTCTTGAAAAAACTCAGAGCCGCTGAACTTTATGCAAAACTCTCCAAATGAAAGTTTCACCAAAACAAGATTGACTACTTGGGGTATCGCATATCACACGACGGAGTGGAAATGGACCCGGAAAAGGTACGGGCAGTCCTGGACTGGGCCCCACCCTGAACTAGGAAACAGCTACAAAACTTCCTAGGTTTTGCAAATTTCTATCGACAATTTATTTCCTCGTTTGCCAACATCGCTTTACCCATCACAAACCTACTGAAAACCAAAGGTGAAAACAAACCTAAGCCTAGCCAACCTTTGAAGTGGACGATGGAATGCCAAGCTGCGTTTGAGAAATTGAAAAAACTCTTCGCAGCTGAACCAGTTCTCAGGCACCCAGATCCTAACAGCCCTTTCATTATTCAAGCTGACGCAAGCGATGTGGCTGTGGGAGCAGTCCTCCTACAAGCTAACAACGAGGGGGAATTGCAACCATGTGCTTATACATCCAGGAAACTTACTGAAACCGAACGGAGATGGGCCATATGGGAGAAGGAAGTATTTGCTGTCAGATGGGCCCTCCTCACCTGGAGACATTTCCCTGAAGAGGCAAAACACCCGTTCGATGTCTGGACTGACCACAAGAACCTAGAGGCCCTAAAAACACCCCATAAACTTACCCCTAAACAGGTTCGATGGGCACAATACTTCAACAGATTTAACTTCTCCCTTCGATATATCCCTGGAAGAAAAAATTTCATGGCTGACGCATTATCACATCTACCCCAGTACAATAGTAAGCGGCAAGACATCATCCGACCAGTGATCCCCTCTAAACAACTGGCCGTCCCAGTAGTCACCAGAGCTCAGAAAAAAGCAACCGTCACCATTCCCACAGGCCTCCACAAACAAATTCAAGAAGCTTTAGCCGATGACGAATGGTTCCAAACACACAAGGGGGATTGCATCATGAAAGATGGCCTAGCTTGGATTGGCACCAAAAGGTATATTCCAACCACACTATGGAAAACCATATTAGAACGAGCTCATGATTCCAAAACAGCGGGCCACTTCGGATTCGTCAAAACCCTACATCTCGTAAAAAGACAATTCCACTGGCCTACTATGTGTGTGTCAGTGAAAAGACCACCCAGGAAACCAGTGGGCTTACTTCAGAATGTAGTGAGGCCTACGGCTCCCTGGACGGAAATCTCAATGGACTTCATTGTTGAATTACTGGAAAGTAATGGAAATACAGTCATATGGGTGATTACAGACTTATTCTCTAAACAAGTACATTTTGTACCATGTGCTAAAATTCCATCCGCCAAAACCCTCGCCAAACTGTTCATTCAACATGTATACAGACCACATGGTGTTCCAGATCGCATCATCTCAGATCGCGGGGTCCAATTCACTTCTCAATTTTGGCGGGAATTCCTCAACCTTATTGGCTCCTCCCAGGGTCTAAGCTCCGCCCATCACCCTCAGACAAATGGGGCTTGTGAAAGGACTAACGCGGTTCTAGAACAATACCTTCGTTGTTACATCAACTATCAACAAGACAATTGGGCGGAGTTACTTCCATTTGCCGAGGTTGCCTATAATAACTCGGTCCATAGCAGCACTGGATTTACTCCTTTTAAAATTGTTTATGGACTAGATTTTGTGCCAATTCCTGAACTGCCTCATGAAACTCCAACGATTCCATCTTTGACGGATGGGATTACGCAGCTCCAACAAACCTGGCCGGTCACAAAAAAGGCGCTTGATGACGCACACCGAGCCCACAAAAAACAGGCTGACAAGAAGCGGGCTCCTCAAAAAGAATTTAAACTGGGCGACAGAGTTTTTCTTTCTACCAAGTATTTACAAAGCACTCAAAAGTCAAAAAAATTGGGACCCAAATATGTAGGCTCCTTTCCAGTAGTGAAAATTATTAACCCTGTTTCAGTTCAATTGCAACTTCCTAAATCTCTGAGATGCATCCACCCTGTCTTT
>JAEANM010013862.1:0-14228 GCA_017656035.1 Myanophis thanlyinensis | reverse complement strand
TTATTTTATTTTATTTTATTTATTTAGAAGTTACGGAAGCCACTTAACAACCCCCAGTTCCAAACTTTCCATGCCCCACAATGACATAGCTGTATTTTGATCCCTTAAACCAGCCACTTTGGGCTTCTGGGAAAAAAACTGACTCCTAGGGATCAATGTGTTTGAATGCTTGAATGACCGCTACAAAACAGGTTGCAAAGTCAGGTCCAGTCACATGGTGGCCTACTTTACAACTGCCACAACTGGCAGCCATAATGACCAGGCTCTGTTAGTGGTTGTAACTCGAGGACTATCTGTACTTAGAAAGAGAAAGAGACACCTGTGTGCTAGTAAGTCTGAAGATGAGGGCATAACAAGGGTGCGTATATCGATCGCCCAGCCCAAACGTGAACCTCCCAAACTCGAGCTGTAGGCGGAACATTGCAGAGAAGCTACAGCGAAGACTTCACGATCCACCTTCTTAAGCGTCCCTGGATGAAAACGGTTCAGCTCCTCCTAACAGCCTTTGGACCAGTTTCCATTCAGCCCATTTTTAACCAGTTTGCCTGGAGGTACCTGGGGCTTCTGTAAAGTTGTGGTGTTGTGGCTCGGAGAGAAAGAAGCTGACACATTGGTGTTTCCTTTGGAGTTGGGCATATCCCGCACTCGCCTTGTTTATGTTTAGGTTGTTCACTGTGTCTTTGGTGGCACTGCCTCCTTTGGGGATCACGTTGCTGTCATGCAGTTTCACTCATTCTGGATGTTCAGTGCAGGATCCTGTCCTTCTCTTTCTGTATGACGAGGTCCCCAATACGATGTGTGGCTGTACCGATAGTCCTTGGCTTATTGTCACAGTTGGGACCCAGATTTCTGTTGCTAAGCAAGGCAGTTAAAATCAAGCCATACCCGTTCTTAACGTTCTCTGCCACAGTTGTAAAGCAAATCACGGCAGCCGTTAAGTGAATCGCATGGCTGTTAAGCAAATCCAGCTTCCTCTTTGACCTTGCTTGTCAGCGGATGTCTTGGAAGGTCACAAATGCGATCATGTGACCCTGTGGCCTGGCAGTCATCATAAACATGCTGGCAGCCAGGCACATTTTTAGTACCGATCACTAAACAAGCTGTCGTAAGTCAAGGACTACCTGTATTGAACACTCCTGCTACCTCTAAAGTCCACCTGCATTTCAACAGCTCCACAGCACCTGTGTCCAATATGTTCTGCTTTTCAGTGAACGTGGCTCAGACCTGCTCACCACTGTTGATAATTATGCCGTGCTGCAACTGGACATTGTCTGGTGCTATTTCCACTTGGGCCAGCTGGAGTGCCTGGACGATGCCGAGAAAAAGCTCGTGGCAGCCCACGACTGCTTCAGAAAGTGTTACGGAGAGCACCACGAAAGACTGGTCACCATAAAAGTAGGGTGGTTATGTGTGTTTTAATGAGCCCCCATTCTCAGATATGTTGAACAAATACATGAAAAAGAACCTCAGTGTTTTTATATTTCTGTTCATTTGGTTTTTTAAAATCACGTTGCAAGGCGGTCCAGAGTCACTTTGGATAGTGAGATATGGGCAGCATAAATAAATTTACTACCAAATGAAACTCATCCTCATTTACCATTGAATGAACATTAAGCAAGATATGCCAGAAACAGTATTTACTCCTAAAGCTTTTAAAGTCTGAACGCTTAAGGCCAAAATATCAGAAGCTTTTGATGGTGGGCCTGCTAAAATCATTTAATTTAATTCTGCAAAAAGTTTTACGGGATCAGAACCAAACTGGTTGGTAGATGATCCTTGTGTAGAGCCTGTTATTCAGCTTCTAATCTTTTTCTTAATCCCACTCAAATACCATTGATTTTTGATATTTAAATTTGGTTTGTCATGCTGTGATTTGTGAAACGTCCCTTGGATGTTGACCCATTTGTAAATATTTCCTTTCCTTCAGGGCAGCTCTGGGAGAGAGAAAGCTTTATTTTTGAGGCTGTACCTGCTTGAAGGCATAAGCCATTATCACAATGGCCGAGAAAAAGAAGCTGCCGAATGTCTTCAAAGGGTGAGTTATTGGGTTCCTATCAAGGTTCAAAATCCTTCCCTATAATTGTAAATCTACACATGTAATTCCTGGGATTATGCCTCCTTGAATACAGTGGTATTTATAATAGATTAATACTATAATGCATGGTATTTTTCACCACTGTGCCTCTAAATAGCAGTTCTCTCTCCTCTCTGTTTCTTTTTCTCTTTGCAGGCACAAAGCTTATTCCAAGAGCTGGTCATAGATCCAGAAAAGATCAATAGCTTGTTACTTCTGGGTTTCTCTGCTCAAGAGGCTCGCCTTGGTCTCCGAGCTTGTGATGGCAATTTGGAGCATGCTGCCAATCATATTTCCAACAGGAGGGAGGTAATGTGCCAAAGGGGTATTTTAGGGGCAGGAAGAGTGCCATGCAATTTCATAGCAGGGTGGGATGCAGAAAGTAGTGCAATATTAGTAAATTTTCTCATTTCAAGCATTTGGTGCAGTGTTTCTCAATCTCAGCAGCTTTAAGGTGTGTGGATTTCCATTCCCCAAATTACCCAGTCAGCAAGCTGGCTGGGGAATTCTGGGAATTGAAGTCCACACATCTTTTAAAGCTGCTGATCTTTTACTTTTGTTTCACATGTGCATTGCCTTATATAAGAATTTCACTTACAAATTTGAAATGGGTAATTTCCCCTCTGTTGGCACTGAAATACCATTGAATCCCAGTATTTTCTCACCAAGTGAATGGTTTCTAACTGTTGCAATATTTATTCCTTATCAAGTTCTGTTCTGAGCTGTGATTTAAAAAAAAAAAACAACTTGTATTAAATTAAGTTCTTTATTCTTCACCCAAGAGCTTTGATAGCAAGCAAGCTGTTAGGTGAGTGGCCAGCATATCATCTCTATCCAGCACAGATAATGTACCTTAAAATCAGAGACACACTCTCTTACCCAGTCTCCCATTTCCTATCTCAGCATCATTTCATACTAGGAGCTTGCTCCTCCCTTCCTTACCAAGGCCTCTTAACTTTTCTGAGAATACATTTATCTAAGCATAAACTGTCTTTGGAATGTACACCTTATGCTCCCTTCAGGCTCCTTGGTTCTCTCTGATCTTGGTTGCTTTCCTCCTTCCAGACATCTGGCGCTCTCTGAGCTTAGTTGTTTTCCTCCAGACATCCGCAAGAAAACAACCCAAGCTGGAGAACACCAAGGACATCACAATTCAGCCCTGAATTATAAAATATTTTCTTCTATCTGTTTTCTCACTTCCCTGGATAAACTTCTTCCAAGGCCTGTGAACAGTGAAGACTACAAAGGCCAGCCGAACTTAAAGAAAACAAAATGAGACATGGTTTCTGGATCTTAATGAAAGCATAAATGCTCAAACAAAACTTTATAATATTATCTTCCATTAAATATTCCAACATAACTGCTGAAATGAAAGAGTTGTTTTGATAGAAGGGTCCAGATTCTTAGAGCTCCTAGGCAATTTCACAATTGCACAGTTGAAGCATGAATATCAGCATTTTAACTAAAATAGTGCTATGAGCACACTATTGAAAGACCTGGCTAAAGGTGCACGGAGAAAAAATATTTATCTGGGTGGTCACTAGAAATTGGCAGTGATTTTAAGATTATGACTTTGTGATATGGCACATGGTCAAAAAGAGAGAGAGAAATGCATTCAAAGTTGAGAACCAATGTATGGATGAGAAGGCGAGTGTGGAAAGGCAGTTTTGCTGAATAGTGAAAAGATACCTTACTGTTTTTTCTCACGCAGGAGAAGGCTCTGATACGGAGGGAGGAGAAGGCAAAAAGGAGAAAACAATTAGAAGGTATAAACTCCTTGAAAAGTATGGGCTATTCAGAGCGAGCAGCCAGAGAGGCACTTCACAAGTCAAAAGGGAACATTGAAGAAGCGGTGAAGGTAACTCTCTCATTTCCAGTGCTTACCTCTGTTCTTATTAGGTCAGAGCATGGCTGGCTTTAGACCTCCTCAACTTTACGGCCATTAATTAATGACACTTAAAGTTGTGACAACACTCAAAAAGGATTGACTTAAAACCAGTCCTTCTACTTAACTGTTGCAGCAGCACTACAATCACATGATAAAAAAATTGGTTGCTTGGCAGCCAGCATGTGTTTCCAATGTTTGCAGTGTCCTGGATGTCATTTGTGGCTTTTCCTGGGGGTTTCCAATAAGCAAAGTCAATGGGGGAAGCAGAATTCGTTTAACAACCTTGGCAAAAAAGCTATAAAGACGAGGCACTAATGACTGCAATGCTTAACAATGGTTGCTCTGGCCCAGTTGTCATACGTTGAAGAGTGCCTATAAAGTGAAGACTATTTGTACTCTCTTGGGATAGCCCTCCTTGGTTTAGTTTCTTACATTATTCATTTTCTGCTCCAGGTTATACTTGATAATCCCCAATTGCTATTACCAAATGATGATGCTTCTGCGCCAGGGGATGACTTTCAGGTCCCCCAGCAAAGTATTGAACAGGTAAGTTGGGAATGCGGTCTGTGTGTTGTGTGCATTTCCTGTTTTCTGTTACGTTCTTCTCTTGAGGTCTTACCCTTTTCCAGGTTGCTGCAAGCTACTCATCCAGTCTCCAGAGCATCTTGGTAAGGTGCACAGGAGCATTTGCAACTCAGAAGAATCCTGGTGTAACCAAGGAAAAACTCATTTTAAAGAGTCTTAGTTTTAGTCAGAATTTCTTGTTTGGAAAAACAGAATTCTCCTAGACCTAGTTGGCTCACATTTTTTTAGTTTCAAAAATTGCTAAAACAATGTGAGCCAAAGAGGGCAGAGTGGCTGTTTTAATCTTCTCTGCAACTTAGACAGGTACCAGGGACTTTGTTATTTTATTATTATTATTTTTGGTTCGGTCTGCTGCATTGCTTTTGCAGTAATTCCAGTTGCTCATGTGCTTTAAAACGTCCTTTGTCTCCAGTAAACATTCTTGGATCTTGCCCTGTTGGTCTATCTTTTCAGCTGCCAGATTCAGTGAATAGGTTTGCACTAACCAGCTGTTTTTGTGCCCAGACATCCTCTGAAATTATTCCCTGTTCCATTTGGGGCACATGAAATTAACCAGGATCTTGTATCTAATTTAGATTTAGAATTACAGCATTGAGAAAAAAAATCTGACAAGGCAGACCATTTGCAGAGCAGGCTCTATCTAGAGGCACAGCTCCCCCATTTTAAGTAGCAGATAAGGCCACATAATACCTCTTTCACTCATTGCTTTATATTTGCAGAATGGAGTGTAAGTTCACACCTTAATTTGGATGGATGGGTGGATGGGGGGGGGGCAGGGAGGGAAGGAGGAGGGGAGGTCTGTATTTTAGAAGCTAAACTGAACACTTCTTGTCTGTCAGTGATATTAAGTATAATTTTGAAACCTATTTACATTTCTATATATATCATTGTCATTGATATACCCAGTTAATGACTGCAGTGCTTAACTGTTATCTGTCCTAATTGGGCTGCTAAGTGAGGATTACTTATAATACACACACACACACACACATGGAATCCTGGTTTAACAGCCCAGTTAGGACAGATAACAGTTAAGCACTGCAGTCATTAACTGGGTAAATCAATTACAGTGATGGACTTACAACATCATTTCCTACTTGGGCACTAAGCAACTCATTGTGGTCATTAAGTGAAACATCACATATTGTGACTTATGATTTTGCTTCCATGTTCTCCACGGAAGTTTGTCGCAAATTGTTTGAGAAGCCTGCAAACTGCAATCACATGAACATGGGCATTGTGATGGACATAAATGCAACAATTGGTCGCAAAGCTAAGGGTTTTTCAAACAGTCACTAAACAAGGCAATCCATAAGCAAGGACTACCTATGGACTCTCATATTGTCTCCAGTATAATGCAAGAATTAGTTGGCGCAGTGGTTAGAACGCAGCACGCTAACTCTGCTTACTGCCAAGAGTTCAATCCTGATGGGGCTTGAGGTTGACTCAGCCTTCCATCCTTCTGAGGTCGTAAAATGAGAACCTAGGTTATTATTATTATTTTTTTGGGGGGGAGGGCAAGATGCTGACTCTGTAGAATACTTAGGGCTGTAAAGCACCACAAAAGCGGTATATAAGTCTAAGTGCTCTTGTTATTGGTCTCAGAGCTGGGTCTCTTAACATGGGCATTCCTGTGTGCACTGTGTGTACTTCAATTCCCCAGAATCCCCCAGTCAGGATGGGCATCGTTTGAGCATCTGGGATCCTGCCTGTGGGAGGTGCTTGAGGAAGGCGTGGGGATGTTGGAATCCGTTGCATTGAAATTTCCGTCATGCTCTGAAGTTCTAAACTGCTTTCTTTACCTTTCATCTCGTGTTAGGAAGCAGGTCTCTTCCGAGACAAAAGATACCCACCCTAAATTTCTCAGAAGGAGATTAAAATGTGACCTAATGTATGTTTTCACTCAGCTTGTGTACATGGGCTTTAATCCTGGCATTGCGGAGCAGGCTCTGAAGATATTCCGAGGCAACGTCCAGCTGGCTATACAGACCCTTCTTCACTACGGGGGATCCCTCCCTACTGATCTACAGACCCCTTCGGACAGCACCACCACTTCCAATGAGTCCAGCTCATCCAAGGAATCCCCTACCGATTCTGCAGGTAAAAGGGCCCAGTTCAGCCCACAAGGAAACAGGAGAGATGTCGAGGTTCTTAACGTCATGTAGCATATGAAGGTGGAGTTTCTTCGTGCTGCAGAGAGGTCACATATTGACGACTTGGATTTTAACACGAAGGGAGTTTGGTCTAGTGGTTAAGGCACTGGGATAGAAACTGGATTGTATTGTCACCTTAGACAGGAAAGTGACTGGGTGACTTTGGGCCAGTAACTCTCGACCCAGCCCAACAATGGCTTAACTTTAACTCCCACATTCATTTAATGACTGTCACATAAAATATTGTAAAACTGAGTCCGGTCACCTGGTGACCGTTTTTACAAGCATCACAGATGCAACCATAATTGCAGGGCTCAATTGCTGTTGTAACTTGAGGATTCCCTGTACAGGCAATTCTCAGCTTATGACCATAATTGAGCTCAAAATTTCTGTTGCTAAGGGAGACAGTAAAGTGAGTTTTGCCTCATCATCCTTGTACAATCAATCATCCTTGCCGCCATTGTTAAGTGAAACACTGTAGTTGTTAAGTCAATAACACAGTTGTTAAGTGAATCCGGCTCCCTCATTGACTTTGCTTGTCAGAAGGTCACAAAAGGGGATCCCATGGCCCAAGGACATTGCAACCGTCATATATGTGAGTCAGTTGCCAAGCGTCTGAATTTTGATTACATGACCCTGGGGTGCTGCAGTGGTCATTAAGTGTGAAAAAAGAGGCATAGGTCACTTTTTTTCAGTGCTTTTGTAACTTTGAACGGTCACTAAACGAACTGTTATAAGTCAAGGACTACTTGTGTTTCCATTTCCCACTGATCAAAATTAGGAATGATCTTAAATCTTGAGCAATTGTTTTCCGGTTAAATTAAGCACATTATTTCACAGATGAGATAAGAAATTATGGCGGAATCTCTTACTGACCAACTCCCATCTACTCCAGGAAGATGGAGAGGCTGATGAGAAGTGAAGTTTTGCTCTCCATGAACATTTCATTCCTCATGTATTTGTAGGCACATCTGGGGCTTCAACAGATGAAGACATGGAAGTGGATGCTGTCAGTGAAGTCTTAGAAGATATCCCAGAACATGAAGAAGATTACTTGGACTTAACTTTGGAAGAAGAGGAAGTTGTCATTAATGAGTACTTGTCCTATATAAGACACCTGCAGATCCCTTCCAAGTAGAGGCAAGATTTTGGGAGTCTTGGTTACCTAAATTCAGGGTCTTTTAGGCTAGATCAGGCAGAGTTAGTTGCTTTTAAGTCTCGTGGAACTCAATAACTCAGCTAACTTAACTGGAACTAATTTAGTCCCGATCCAGAGCTTAAGGTTAGGTCGCTTTCTTATATTTTGCCAGATGCCTTAATTAGCTGCATAGTTTTGAAACGTTGGCATGCAAAATAAATCTATTTAACCGCGATCTAAAGCCACTACTGGACAGTATTGTCAGTTGTAGAACAGAAATATTTACAGAAATATTTTTGTAGAGCACTTCAGCATATATATGTTGATGTAAAATTGATTTATTTAAATCATAGCTTGAATAAAATCCATTTTGCATCCCTTCACAGCAATATAACTTTTTTAAAGCAACAAGTGATCTGAGTATAGGGCATTCCTTGAGTAGAATCCCATGAAGATTAGTCCTGATATTTTCTCATTAGAAATAAGGATTTGTGCATAGAGCAGTTTTTATGGGGTTTTTATTTCCTTCCTTTTTAATACTGTTGTAAATCTATTGTGTGTGGAATTGAAATAACCTTCCTTTTCTAAGCAGTCTTGCTAATGCACTACGAATGAATAAAAAAACACATTTATCACGGCTACAGTGTTTTGAAAAGCTGAAAAATACTAGTAGGAACAAAGACTGTCTTGAAAACACAGAAAAGAATGTCTGTGTGCGTGTGCGTGTGTGTGTGGGTGTGTGTCTGAGAGAGAGAGATAAAATGTCTCTGAAATTTCTCCCCTGACTCTGTAACGATTCTCAGTCATCCAGGTCATGGTTGTCCCAGACTTTCTGTTTTGTTTTGTTTTTCTTCTTTTGAAGACGTTTCGCTTCTCATCCAAGAAGCTTCTTCAGCTCTGACTGGATTCCATTCCCCAGTATCCAGTCAGAGCTGAAGAAGCTTCTTGGATGAGTAGCAAAATGTCTTCAAAAGAAAAAGAAAAAACAACAGAAAGTCCAGTTGCCTCCTAAAAAAGCATTTTTTGGGATCCCCTGAATCTTGTATTTGTATGGCCTTACCTTTCACAAGAACCTGACTCTGGCTGGATATTTGCCTCAACTTTGAAACCCTGGGTTTTATCGATTGATCTTTAGAGAAAATGACATTTATTTGTTTGTTTACTTTTGTCCCACCTTTGTTTTTATAAATAAGGCAGCAAACGTATTTCCTGCTCCTATTTTCCCCACAACAACAGCCACCTTGTGGGGGCTGAGGAAGGGACTGGCTCAAAGTCACCCAGCTGGTTTTCATGTCTAAGGTGGGACTGGAGCTGGTGGTTTCCCCAGTTTTTAGCCCAATGTTTTAATCGTTAGGCAAAACTATTTCTTATTATCCTAAGTATCCACAGGAGGAGAGCAAAAGACAAAAAAAAATACTCCATTACTAAGGCAGACTTGCAATTTATATGCATGTGTGCACCATCAGAATTGGACCAGAATTTCCATGTAAGCAAGAGGCAGTTGTTAAATGTATCAGGTCCAATTTTACAAACGTTTTATCATAGGTGTTAAGCAGATTGGTTGTTAAATAAATCACACTCTCATTAAGTGAATCCAACTCCCCTCATTGACTTTGCTTGCCAGGCTGGGAAGGTTGCAAATGACGGGGTCATGGCAGCCATTCTAAATGTATGCCAGTTGCCAAGTGCCTGGATTTTGACAATGTGGCCATGGGGAATGCTGCAGCAGTCGTAAATGTGAGGAGTGGTCATAAGTCACCTTTTCCAGTGCTGTAGTTTCAGATGGTCACTAAACAAATATTTGTAACTTGAGGTTGGTAGTCCTCAAGTTAGGAAATAGAATAGTTAGGAAATAGAATATTATATGCATTCTTTGTCATCTTAAGACAATAAATAAAAATATGAGATTTCTGCACATACCCAAGAAAGGAATTTGGCTCCCTTTTGGAAAAAGGATGCCCCTGTTGCCACCATTGGGATACCTTTTTCCATACATGTTAATCAGGAGCACAAAGATGTGGGGAAAATAGGAAGTTGGCTTTTCATGGTAAAGCAAACAGGTTTTCCTGGTCTGCATAAATACATACACAACATGTGCACACACATACATATATTTGTGTTAGGTTTCCTTCAGAATCAAGGTGGCATATTCTAAGGAGGATATAACCCTAGTTGAGATTTAGCTATTTAAAATGGTTTTCAGTGGGGATTGGATTCATTCGACCAACTTGGGAGGAGATGAACACACACTTTATTACGAATAGATGTTTAAATGAATAGATGTTCTTCCATACTGATGTGTGTGCAACCTAGTTATGGGGCTACTTTGGAAATTTGCTTGATAGAGATCTATTTTGTGACTACAGCTATAAAAATGTAAGATGCACCATTGCCTGGAAAAAAATAAATAAAGCTAGGCTCAATAAAAATTTCATCTTGGTTTTCCAGCCTATCTCTTCACATTTAATAAATCACTTGGTTGCAAGAAAGCTTAAATGCAGTGAATTAAGATTATCTTGCTTCCATTTTATAGTGTTCAGTGGATATAGGCGTTCTCAGTTTTAAAACAAATATTGAAAATTTACAAGCAGTGACTAATATGGCAGTTTCATTTTCTCACACTGAAGAACCAGTTCTGAGTGCGAGAAGAATCACTGGGGGGGGGGGGGGGGGCGGCACAGGATTCCTTGACTTTTGCCCAAATTAAAACTAATAAAGCAATGCAACCAGTAGGGGGCAGACATGACTTGTCTACATTTTAGATCTTCCAAAGCATCATATTTCCTAAAAGGTTTCTTTCTTGAGTTATTGAATGTACTTTCCTTAGAATTGCTTAGTCTGGAGAGGAAATGACTGGAGCATCAGTTGTCCACATGCACCAAAGCAGCAGTCAAAAAGATTTTTGAAGCTGACTGGCTGCACCCATAGGCATCCATGTGTGGCAACATTTTTGCTTTTTCGAGCGCTAGCATCAGCAAAGCTAGTCCCAATTTGGTTCTGTGCTTCCTGTTTACAAGTACAAACCAACATCTGGGTGATGAGGAACACCAAACGTCATCACAATGGAGGGCTAGATTCGCTCCCTATTGGTGTCATTGTTCTGCCTTGCAGCTGGCAGCTTACAGTAGCTTTTTATTTTAACAATGTGGGGCCAGCAGTCTTACAGGAATTCATGCCAGGGAGAAACAAACATCGAGATATGGCGAGAAAGAGCGGGAAACTTATCAGTCCTGTGAGAATGAAGTTGTAGGTCGTTCTGGAAGAGATTCCTGCAGACAAGATCTCTAGATTTTTATGGATTTGGAACTGCAAGGTCCAGAAGAGATGCAAATGAATTCAGCCTTAAATGAAATTGATCAGTGCAAAAGGCAGAAGAGTCAGCAATAATGGACACATGCTGCAACAAACTTCTAAAATGTGTGACTGAATAAGGATAGATCTAGGGGAGGCATTTATTGTGAATCCATCTAATTTGGGAGATTTTACTAGAAATCCAGACAGCTATTAACTTGCATCTGTAAACATTGTATATTTCTCTGTTGTTTGGCCTTAAGAGGGAAAAAGAATAATTGCACAAGGCATCCAGAAGACCCTGCTTCCAATATGCACACAATTGACTACAAATCTTAGGGGATGGGAAGTGTTTGGGGTCAGATATGCATCCCTAATATTCATATCAAAATTATTCACATATTTGCTGGTGATCCAGGACAGTTTTGTTTTAAGAGTTTCTGAGTCAGCTTTGACAAGCTGGCAAATTCTGCATTTTTCAACTTCATTCTCTCCCATGTTTCTCAATTTCAGCAATGTTTAGAGGTGTGGACTTCAGCTCTCCGATTTCCCCAATCAGCTCCAGAGAGCCAGTTTGGTTTAATTAAAGCACCTAACTGGAAAGCAGGAGACTGTGAATTCTAATCCTGCCTTAGGCATTAAAATGGCTGGGAGACTGTGGGCCAATCATTAGAAGACTCCAAGCTCTTGTTCTGCCTTAGGCCTGAAAGTCATCTTGGTGAAAATAGGAGGAAGGAATATTAGGGTTGTTCATCCCCTAGATTTTTTATTATTATAATAAATTATTATTATAACAACAATAACAACAACTGACTACTGGAGAGACCAAATTGGCCTACAAGAAAGACTAAATTAAGAACAGAATGGAGGCATGGGAAGACAAAATACTACATGGCCAGTACATTAAAAAAAAAATATATCAGGAAAAGCAGATAATAAAACCTGGCGATGGCTAAGAGCAGGAAAGTTAAAGAAAGAGACCGAGGGGTTAATTTTGGCTGCACAAGACCAAGCCTTAAGGACAAATGTATACAAAGCCAGAATTGAGAGTACAGCAACAGTACTATGCAAAGAAGCTAAAAGAAACACGGACCACCTGGTAAGCTGCTGCAAGATCACACAGACTGACTACAAGCAGTGGCATGACAAAGTAGCAACAATGGTGCATTGAAAAAATCTGCAAGAAATATCATTTGCCTGTAAGCAAGAACTGATGAGGCCATAAAATAGAAAAAGTCGTAGAAAATGAAGTTGGATTACTCTGGGACTTCAGAATCCAGACAGACAGGCTCCTGTCTGGACTTAACAGTTGTAGATAAGAAAGGCAAAAAAAGTCTGGATAGTGGATAGGGCAGTTCCTGGAGAAAGCAGAATAGAAGAGAAAGAATCGGAGAAGATAACAAAATACAAAGACCTACAAATAGAAATAGAATGACTATGGGAAAGGCAAGCAAGAGTAGTACCAATAGTCATAGATGCCTTGGGTGCGATCCCAAAACAACTGGCACACCACTTGAACACCATCGGCATTGACGAATTTGCCATCAGTCAATTGCAGAAGGCAGATTTACTTGGAACAGCTTCCATCCTGCAACAATATTCGTAAAACCATCAAACATGCAGATTTGCCTGTGACAGGTCCTTGATAAGGATTCGATAGGTAGACAAAAATTGTCTAGCCCAGTCTGATCATCTGGCTGACTGTGCAATGAATAACAACAATAATAATGATAATAACTATTCACATTTGAAGACAAAGGTTTGGGTTGCAATTCCTGTGCTGTCACCTTCACCTTTTCATAGTAATTTTATTTAATTGGAGATTCAATTCCTTGCTCCCAGTTCAAGATTTTGCTGCAGTGTTGTGGTATTTTTTTCATACTATCATTTTGGTGAGTTCTGAGTTTGAGTTTGATATTTGCTAATTACTACAGAAAAGCCATGCATTTCTCCCTTCAAAGTTGACGGCATCAAAACCTGCCACTGCAGGAAAATTTTGCTCAAGTGTTTGGAATTAGCAAAGAAAAGGTATTGGCAGAAACATTAATCATGCACTCGGTTCAGAAACAGCAAAACATGTTAAAAATGCATCCATCCACCTCAGTCAAGCAGGCAAAAGAACTGTGTGGAAGCCACCACAGCTCTGCTTTTCATTGGGGCAAAGGAAATGAACCAAGCCATGACATTGTCACTTTTGCTTTGCCAATCTTCATCTTCACTGTAATTTGTCAAAGCAAATGGAAAGCTTCAGGCTGAACTGAAATTCTTTAAGTCAGAACTAGGCTCAGAAGTGAAGAGATCTACTGTGATGGAAATTTACCATTTTAACAATGTGCATTTCTTCAGGATTACAAGCCTTTGAGAATTAGGTAGCCCTCTAATTACATTCACAATTGGGACCACAATTTCCATTGTTAAGCAAAATACTTATTAAGTGCCCAATTTTACCACCTTTTTTTTTGCCATGATTGCCAAATGAACCACATCTTCATTAAGTGAATCTGGCTTTCTCCATTGACTTGGCTTGTCAGGCACCCATTGGGAAGGGTCTATGACCATGATAGCGAACCTATGGCACAGGTGCCAAAGATGGCATGCAGAGCCATCTTGTGGGCACACAAGCTGTCGGCCAACTTACCTCCAGCTGAGCATGCACATGTGATTGCACATTGCTCATATGTACAATTGCAGAGACCCAGCTGGTCTTCGGGCCTCTGCTGTGTGTGCGCACGATTGCAGCAGGAAATCCAGCTGGTCTTCGGAGCTCAGCTGCACATGCACATGCGATTGCTTATGTGTGTGTGAGTGCCTGTGCGCAGCATGCATGCATTGCACATTGAAAAGCTGCATGCATTCACAAGTGGTGCAGTTGCACATGCAGCACACAGGGAGGAGCCGTACGCAAATGCAGATGGCATACGCAAAGCATATACTTTTCAGTACTTGGCAAGTAAAAGGTTCACCACCACTGGTCTATGACAATTTGCCACAGCTAACTTGCGGGTCTTTTCCCGTGTAACTTTCTGACTTGAAGCAGAAGGCACCAGCCTGAAGATGGCGAGTGAGATCTCGCCGAAACGTTGCAAAAAGACTCTGAAA
>JAEANM010013861.1:0-14228 GCA_017656035.1 Myanophis thanlyinensis | reverse complement strand
TAAAATAATACCTGTTTTCAACCACCATGGATTCAGGGTTTTTATTTCTTGAAGTTTGACTGAGACAGAGCTGACAGGAAGTTAGTGTCACCCAGGATGAGAAAAAAGGAAGCTTCCTTCCGTAGAACCCCTGCCTCTGCCCCCAAACGGTGAAGGCAAAACCAGTTCCAGAAGCCTGGCATTGGCTCCCTCTGGAAAGTTCTCTCCAAATCTGGATCTCCCTGTTTCACTGATCATTGGGTTTGATGAGGGCAAGATATGCTGCTGCCAGCAAGGACCAATCTCTGGCGCCTGCAGTCGGGCAGTCCTCAGCTTAGGACCCCAACGAGGATCAGAATTTCCGCTGATAAACAAGGCAGTTAAGGGTTAAATGAGTTGCACCCGATTTTATGACTTTTTTTGCCCCAGCGGTTAAGCAAAACATTGCAGTTTTGCAGGGAACCACACAGTTGTTAAATAAATCTGGATTTCGGCCACTGACCGACCGTGCTTGTCAGAAGCCGGCTGGGAAGGCCGCAATGGCGATCACGTGACCCCAGGACACCGTAAGTGCCCGTGAATGGATGCCAGTTGCCAAGCACCTGAATTCTGATCACGTGACCGCAGTGATACCGCAACAGTTATTAGTAAGAGAACAAGTCATATGCCACGTTTTTCAGTGTTGCTGTAGCTATGAACAAGTCGCTAAACAAGCAGCTGTAAGTCAAGGACTACCCATAACTCCACCAGAGTCTCCTGGATTCTCAGCCCCCGCCTCCTCTTCCATGGCAGCTCAGGATCCTTTCTCCCAGAATCGGCTCTCTCCCAACCCTTTCCAAGGCCTGCCTGAGGAGGGCAAGGGGGTCGCCCTCCAGCTCTCTGTCTGTTAAACGAAGACGCAACCACGCAAAGCCTCACAAAGTCCTTTTCCCGCTGGTGCCTCTCCTCCGCCTCCTTCAGCATCTCCTGAGCCTGCTGGAGTTTGGCGTCCACCAACTGCTGCTGCAGGTCCTTGTGCTTGAAGACCTTGTCGATGTGCTGCCAAGAGAAACACAACAGGGGTCAGTCAGCCCAGGCTTAGCTTAGCGCTGAACTCCCAGGCCCGGTCCGAAGGGTACTCTGAGAATGACTTCAGACTACCACCAAAGGTGCTCAGGAACTTCTATTCCTGACGGGCAACATCACAACCTGGTTTGGGAACAGCACCATGCAAAACAGACGAGCACTACGGAGGGTGATATGTTCAGCTGAGTGCATCATCCGCACCAAACTCCCCGAGATACACTCCATCTACAACAAACGCTGCCGAACCAAAGCTATGAAGATAGTGATGGACCCCAGCCATCCCAACAATGGACTGTTTACCACAATGCGATCAGGAAAGCGTTTTCGCTCCCTGAAGGCAAACACGGAAAGAAGGAGGAAAAGCTTCTTTCCACAAGCAATACAGACACTTAACCAGGAACCACAAGCACACTCGGGACCACAACCAGAACCACGACTGCATCCAACTCCCACCTTCCCAACTACCCTTAACTATCTTTCTAACCCCCCACCCTCCCTTCCTACCTAACTTGCCTGCAGTTGCGTAAGCATTTCAGTGCATATCGTACCATGTATGGCTGTGTATGTGACCAATAAATTTGAAAATTGAAATTGAAGGCGAAGGCCCTGCCCCAAAGGAAGCCTCGCTCGTACCGACATGGACTCAGCCCTGTGAGGAAAAAGGCTGAGACGTTTTCTGGGCATGAAATGTTGCATTTGGATACACGTTGAGCGTCATCGTGACCACACAGAGACACAGAAAGGTTTTCCTGAAGGGAGCAACCAACTAAGGAGAGATTCTCTCAAGCTAAGCTCAGAAAAAGAGCTGCCAAATGACCAGATCTTGCTGGAAAAGGCTTCTCTGAGAGGGGACCGATCTCAGGGGCTGGCGGTACAGCTGAAGGGGGGGGGCACCCTCAGCTCACCTCCTCTCGCAGTTCGTATTGCTCTATGAGCTTCTTCAGCCTTTCGGCCAGCTCCATGTTCTCCTGGCGCAGTTTGGAGTTGCGTTCGTTGTGCTGTTCCATCTGCAGCTGGATGTCATTCAACATCACCTGGAAGTGGGATGTTACCTCCTTCCTCTTCTCTTCCTCCTCCCGAGCTCGCTGGACACCCTCCTCCTGTGGAGGCAAGTCGAAGAGCCTCACAGAGCAGAACGAAGAACCCCGGCTCACAAACCGCCCTCCCTCCCTCTCAGTGTCAGGACAGGGCAGCGGCTAAGGCTGGCCTTCCGTGGGCTGGATACCAAGTGTCTTCCCTGTTTCTGTTTCTGGACAAAACCTAGTGAACTGCAGACACCGCAAACGGCCATAACTGCGAGCCTTGCCAAGCAACCAAACTGTGGTCATGTCACCCTGGGGGGGGGGGGGGGTGTCACAAGTCCCTTTTTAAGGGCCCATCGCAATTTAGAATGGTCGCTCCTCCTCCTCCTGTCCCCTGAACAGAGTGTTAAGGCGGAGGAAGAGGCGCCCCCTCCCTCCCCTCCCCTCCCCCCAGGAGATGCCTGGGAAATGGCTGGAATGAGCTGCTGCCCACTACCTGGGGCTCTGGGAGGTGGGGTATTGGGGGGAGGGGGGAGGAGAAGTCAAGGTAGGCTATGGCATCCGACAGCCTCCTCGTGTACCTTAAGAGTGCGGTTATGTCTTTGCAGCTCCCGGCAAAGGCTTTCCAATTTGGTGCGAGCCAAAACGGCCTTGTTGTGCTCACTTCGGAGATGGTCCTTCTCCTGCACCAGCTGAGTCTGCTTCTTCTGCAGGATCTTCATCTGCTTCTGAGAGTTCCGGTGCTCCTCCAGCTGATGGGACAGAAGGGAAGGAAGGAAAATAAGGGAGGAGTACATTGCGTAGCAGAAACGACCGAGGGGATGTCAAAACAGCCAACACTTCAGCAACAAAATTGCCAGCCCTTTGGTGTAAGCCGGACAAGTAAAGGAGACTCCCTAGTATTGAACTCTACTTTCCTGAGATAGGCTGCAATAGCAGAGCCCTTAAAACAGGACACTGTTACTCCTTCGCTTGCTCTCTTATACTATGGTAACAAAATCCAAGGAGGGGCCGGAGTGGGTCTCTTTCTCACACTAACCCATCTTCCCTGGCTAAGCCCATGTATGTACAGTTCACCACATATCTTCTGCAACAGTGTTTCTCTAGCCCAGCGAGTTTAAGATGTGTGGACGTCAAGTGACAGAATTCCTTGCCAGGATTGAAAAACAGGCTTGTACGATTGTGGAGGAGAAAAGTTCTGACAGAGGCCCCCCTTTCCTGCTCCTAATGCATTTCCCTCTTTGACTGGCTCTGCCTTGGCAACCAGGCAACCTCTGGACAGTATTACTGTACAGTAATTCAGCAAGTCTGCTGGCCAAGGAGGGCGGCTGATATCAGCCAGTGTATCTGGGAGTGAAGCAGAATGGAGATGGCCCCTCTTACAGAGGTATAATTATCTAGATACTCATTATTTTCGGTCTACATTGCCCTGAATGTGCATAAATGCAGACATGTTGTGTTAAATTAATGAGCCTTTTTTAACCATCACTCTGGCAAGGTTTTTCTGATCATCAGGGATGCTAACACAAAACACGATTCTGTGTTCTACAACTGAAGGAATCTCTTGGATGTAAAATGAAACATTTTCAAAGGAAAAAAACCAGAAAGTCCATTCCAGTTTTGAAAAAAGCACAGTTGGAACAACTTTGACTTGGATGATGCGAGAATCTCCACATAGGCTTAATTATGAAGTATGCTGCACCATTAAAAAATAAATATTTCTAATATTTTTCAGGCTTCCAATATTATTTTATTTCTCTCAACTATAAACTTCACAGAAGTTTCTGGGAAGTTCTTGAACCTAAGTTAGTCAATCATTTGGCCTCGTCCTATACAACTGAACCATACAGATTAAAGCTTAAAAAGCAACTAAAACAAAACAAAGCTTCTTCTATCTTAAATTATATTATTGCATAAATTTTCACATCATCATAAATTTGTTTGTTTTTAAAATCAGTTTTTAAGCTTTAAAATTGGTTATTTTTGCTTCCAAGAGTCAAGTGGCCACCCTGATTGGAGAGGTAAAACTGCAGCCACACTCGCTCCCAAAAGCAGTATCAAATTTTGCAGCTTGGGTTAGAAATTGACGATTCTTTTATCTCTTGCAGCTGCCCAAGTGAAGATGATCTGAAGGCATCCCACTCTTCTTCGGTGGGGGCAACCCATTTCCTGGCATAGGTGAGTGGAGAAAATGCTCCAGCCTCGCAAGGCACTGACCAGTTCCGCGTATTTCTTGCAGAGGGCTGCCAGCTTCTCCTCAGAGGTACTGAGAGTGTTGAGGGTCTGCATCAGAAGAGTGATCTCCTTGCCTGGAAGCAAAAGACACAGCACAGTCTCATTCAGGGCAAGCACAAAGACAGGGTGGCAGGGCAGCATTAGAGAGCTGGAAGCAATCTTGGGAATGTGGGAAATAAAACTAGACACATTCCAGTTATAGACTGCTATAATCGCTCAAGGTGTGAGGTAGCTGGGAGCCTCCCTGTGTTTTAGTTACACAATCATCCTAAGAGGTAGGTGGCTTGTAGGATGCCAAAAACCATCCCAAATGATTTAACTTGGGTTGCCCCATCCAAGATTAACTTCTTAACTGCTACTGCTCTCCTTGCAAGCTTCTTTAATCATATGGAGAGCAACTGGGGGGCAGACTTATCCTGTCGACCATCTACAAGCCAACTGGCAACTGGGGTGGAGAATGAAAGGGTAGCCTCCCTGGGCACACGTCCCTTCCCCGATTTCCTCTTTGCCTGCTTTTTGGAAGAACAAAGGGACTGCAGGCCTGTCAGCAGAGAACTTCCTACCAAGTCCTCTGGGCTTCTTTTTCTCCTGGACTCGTTTGTGGTCACGCTCTCCACTCTCATCGCCGATTCCTCTGGGACCCTCCTTCTCGCCATTTATCTCAGGGCAGTTCTGCTCCTGGTCCCCGTTCCGGGGGGACTCGCTTCGGCCCTTCTCTGACTCGTCCAGGTCCACGGGCTCATTCTGGCCGTTGTCCTCTCCGGGGCCTTCCTGGTTGGAATCCCTGCAATAAGTGCTCAGAATATCCTCCAGCTGTCTGCTCAGCTCCTCAGAAACATCGGGGACTGGCTGGTCAGGCAGAGCCTCCTCCGCCAGATGTGCTGCAGATGGTAGAAAATAGAAATTCAATATTAACAAAAATCAGAACACAGCTGTTGAGAGAATTAGTTACGGATAGAGTAAGACTCATATCTCAGAGGATGGTGCCCCCCCCCCCCCAAATTCTACACTTAAAGGGAAATAACACAAGTGAATCTCATGGAAACACACCCTCTTCTTTCTGCCCCTGCTCCTCGTTCACTGCCGTTTCAAGCCTCTCATCAGCAAAGTCTTTCAAGACGGAGAGGCCAAGTTGGTGGCCACAATCCCCACTTCCTGCAATCCCTCCAGGAGCCTCGGCTAAGTCACTATCTTCCGGCCCCAGAGCACCCCTTGTTTGGGAAGGGCTGGGGGGTGGAAGAGAAGCTTTGCTTTCGCCATCTTGGTTCTTCATTGTACCTTGCCTTCAAAGCCACTTTCGGCAGTTTCTGTGTAAAACAAAAACAAAGGGCATTATTTGGTTAATGGTTATTCGCTGTCAGGCAACAGTACACATGCAAACAAAGACTAAAGAAGAATTGGAGCAGCCAAACAAACATTAGTGGTACAGCCAATGAATGGCAATTTTAACAACTGTCCGCTCTCCACGAGTTAGTACCTATTGCTGTCACACATTGCAGAATATCACTGATTGATCAACCGGTTGCCTAGGAAGTAGTAAGACCTCAGATCAGGTGAGTTCTGTCAGTGTATGAAAGTTCATGACTTGGAAGACATGGTAACAAGGTCAGCCAATGAATAGACTTGGGAATAAGTTTAGCCAAGGCTGTTTGCTGATCCAGACAGCAAGGAGCCTGGGTGTGGCTCAGCCCTAAACTAAAACTGAATCTCCTCTCCTCTGCTTGTATTTACTACCATGTTGGAAAATCTGCTTTTGGTATTGTCTTTATATATAATACGTAATATTATATATAAAGAGAAGTTATTGAATCCTGCTGAATCAGTTACTTGTGTGTGCTTCTGAGTGTGATTGCTGCTGCAAACTCTGACAAGTTCTTGTAAGTGGGAGCTGCACTTATTTTGGCAGAACAATATCACAAAGTGAGTAAAACCATGACATGCATCTGGGCAGCATCAGAATATCTGCATCTTTTCCTTGATTTGGGAATTCCTTTTTAAAAACATATATTCCATTTATCATTGTTGCTATGTTTCCTGCATTTCACGACTGTGCTTCTTTGCCAGAGCTTTAAAGAATAGGATTCCTTGGGCCGCAAAGAAAGACCACAGGGCTGGTCCCCAGGGTCAAAGGTTGCACCTCTCCTGCCTTAAGCAGAGCTGAGCCACCTGTCCCTGTCAGCACCTGGGAGACTCACACATTCAGGGATCCTCACGTGAAGGCAGCTCCCTTCTTTCTGCACAAGGCCCTCAAGGGCCGCCCGGATCCCAGGAAGCCTCTGCAAGAGTATTCCAAGTATTTAGAGACAACCCCTCCCCTCCCCTCCCCTCCCCCCAGGGAGGTCTTTCTGGAGCCCCCTCCTCAGCCATTCCAAGGGGAGCCCAACCTCTTCTGCAATTCTCTTTGCCCCAGCCCCTCGCGCCCCCCTGCCATTTTTTCCTGCACCCCCAAAAGCCCCCCCCCTCCTGCTATCCCCCTCCCCAAGCTCTCTCGGCGGGGGGGGTGGAGGGGGGCTGCGCTCGGTGTGGCCTGCCCTTGCAAAGGGGCGGGGGGGGTCCCTCTCCTCCAGCCCTCGCCCGGGCCACGCCCTCCCCCCGCCCTCGGGGGCCCCGCCCCTCCTCCTCGTCCTCCCCCCGCGGGAAGCGCCACAGGCTTCTCCGCACCGTGCTATCACGTCACTCCCTGCCGCCGTGACGTCACGCCCGAGAAGTATGACGCGTTCGAAGCGACTCGGCGAACCAGAGGACCCCCTGCTCCGGCCCCCGGCTGTGCTGGCGCGCCTGCTGGGCCTCCTTCTCGCCGCCGCTTCGTGGCCGCCGGGTTCGCGTTCCAGCCCCTCCCTCCCTCACTCTCTCTCTCCCCGCTCGGCGGCTCCTCCGACGCTCCGCAGGGTTGCGAGGAAGCAGCTCCAGCCCGGACTCGCACTGCGCCTGCGCCGCTAACGGTCAGCATCCAATCAGCGGGAGGGACCGGGAAGAGCATGCTGGGAAATGTCGGAAGAAAAAGCGCCACCCGAGGCGGGAATCCGGACTGGGCTGAACTACAACTCCCGGCGGTCCTCATTGCCGGCGAAGGAAGCGGGGAGACCGAAACCACAATTCCCAGCATCCCTGGGGCGGGAACCGGCTTCTTGCTGGGAACTTAAACACGGGCAGACTTCAGGCAGCAAAAATAATGCCTTTGCGACATGGCCGTTTGGAATAAAACAGGGACATTCTAACCCTCCCGCCCAGCGGTCTCCAACCTCGGCCTCTTGAAGAGCTGCGGACTTCAACCCCCAGAATGCAGCTCTGCTGGCTGAGGGATTATGGGAGTTGAAGTCCGCAGCTCTTAAAGTGGCCGAGGTTGGAGACCGCTGCTCTGGCAGCCCTGAGCAACCTCCAAGCCGAGCAGATGTCATCGGGCGCCGCTGGTCGAGCTCGCCTCGAGGCCCCGCAGGAGGCAGGATCCGCTTCGGCCAGGCAGGCCCGAGGCTTCCCCTTTTAAAAAAATCTGTTTTATTTTCAAAATGCTGAGAGAAATCTGGGAACCTTAAACTGGCAGGGTTGAAAAAATTGCACAAACAAAACCTTTCAGTGTGGAAACTGAAAGAAACGATTAAGAAAAAGTGAAAGGAAAAAGAATCCCAACAACCAGCTGTCTTCATCCACCCATCCATTATCCACCCTGCCTCTTTCTTGCCTTCGGCAATCCTGCCTGGGGGACACACCTCAGAGAGGACAAAGGATGAAAACAAAAAAGGGCCTTTAGGTTCCTTTTGTATGGGTCATTTCCAAAAAAGGTTACATATACACAGCGTGAGGTTTCTATTTATGCCTTCTTGGGCTCATCCTTGCTGACCATTGTTGGTTTTTTATTCCACTAATGATGTTTCTTATTGTTTTACTACCTTGTTAGTCATCCAGTGTTGCATTTGTGAGATGGGTTGCCATAGAAACCAATTTAATCAATCAATATGTCTTTAGAGAGCATTGCCAGGCATCTCCGTCCTGGAACCGTAATGTTCAGGTTAGCCAAAGGAATCCCAGCAGTCCTGAGCGCCGCGTAATCCTAGGAGTGCTTATTAATCGGGAAGAGGTGAGAGCCCAAGGCAAGGAGGCTGGCAGGTAAGAGCCATGGCGGTGGGAGGGGGTCAGATGCCATGGACAGGCGCTAGTGTGCAGGCAAGAGACCCTATACCGTTTCAGACAAATGGATGTTCAGTCTTTTTTTAAAGCCTCCAGTGATGGAACACCCACAACTTCTGAAGGGAATCCATTCCTCTGGCTTATTGTCCTCACTATTAGAAAGTTTCTTAGTTCCAGGTTGCTTCTCTCGTTTTGTTTCCATGCATTATTTCTTGTCCTGCCTTCTTTTGCTATGGGAAATAGTTTGCTCCCTTCTTCTTTGTGGTTGTCCTTCAACTGGAACACTAAATATGAAGCTCCAAAAGAAGTTTCTTTTGCAAGTGAAAGAGGCCATCATCAGGCTGAAAAAAAAACATCAGAAAGATAGCAAAAATGTTGGGAATAGCCAAAACAACTGTTTGGAACTTTCTTAAAAGAAGGAATTAGCTGGCCAGCTCAGCAACACCAAAAGGCGTGGAAGATCAAGGAAGACACTCACTAAAGTGGATAACCACAGAATTCTGTCATTGGTGAAGAAAAAGCCTTTCACAACATCTGGCCAAGTTGAGAACATTCTTGAGAAGGTAGCAGTATCATTGCTGAAGTCTAAAGTGAAGAGACAGCTTCACAAATGTAAATACAGAGGCTTCACAATAAAGTGCAATCCAGTGGTAACGTTCAAGAACAGAAAAGCCAGATTAGATTTTGCCAGAAAAACACTTTAAAAAGACGATCCACTTCCGGAATAGGATTATTTGGGCTGATGGAACTACGATTAATTTATACCAGAATGGTGGGAAAAGTATGGAGGAGGGAAAGGAACAGCTCGTGAGCCGAAGCATACCACTTCATCTGCCAAACATGGTGGAGGCAGTTATGGCATGGGCAAGCATGACTGCCAATGGAACTGGGTCAGTGGTGTTTATTGATGGCCTGACTGCCAATGGTAGCAGTAGGATAAATTCTATAGTGAAATGGGCTACACCTTCTGCTCAGATTCAGCCAAATGCTGCAAAACTGATAGGACGTTGCTTCATATTGCAGATGGATACTCACCTAAACCCTACTGGCAACTTTTAAGAGGTGTGAATTCTGGGACTTGAAGTCCACACCTCTTAAAGTTGCCTACACTGAGAAACACTGATTCATGGTAAAAGCAACCCAAGGGTTCAAGGCAAAGAAATCACCAAGTCAGTCACCTGACCCCAACCCAAGACAGCTGCTGTTCACTTGCTGAAGGCAGCGGCAGTGCAGGCACAACAAAGCATCTCAAAGGAGGAAACTTGGTGTTTGGCCAGGCCCACGGGGTTCAGGCAGTCGTTGACTACAAAGGATTTCATATCCATGTATTAAAAGCAATCCTTACATTTTAACTATGTTAACCATCATTTGTGGGGCTGGGTGTATTAAAAGTGGCTGTAATTATTTCACTTTCACACAATACCTAATTCTCACAGTACTAGCTAATGTCCATGTATATTCACTATGTAGTATGGCTGCAGTATTATTTATCCTTATCCTATCTTTCTTATTGGTATTATGATTATCATTTGCTTTGTACGTACAGAGACTTTCTGCACCAGAGATGAATTCCTTATGTATATGTACACTGTGTACACATGGCTACATAAAAGTATTAAATTCAATTAATATTCAGTGTGCTGGCATATGGAAGTTAAATGCCCCAAAACTTATCATTGTCCCAACAGATACCAATCTGACACATAATTAACACTCACATTCTTTGAGGCCTGAGATCTCCCCCTGTAAACTATTCAAGGGAATCCAGCTTTTCAAACTTGTGCTTTCCTATATGGAATGACAATATTGAACGATGGAGAGCAAAAGGAGAACGGGACGGCAGAGAATGAAGGAGGGGGCTGGATGGAGTCACCGAAGCAGTCGGCCTGAGCTTAAATGGACTCCGGGGGATGGGAGAGGACAGGAAGGCCTGGAGGAACATTGTCCATGGGGTCACAACTTTGCGACTAACAACATATACACCCACACAAAGTTACCATCTTATTCAATAATTAGTGACATTTCTGAAACTTTTGTAAGAATACAGACAGCAGATAAAAACACCATTTAACTCTTCCCAATTTTATTTCCAAGAGTTTTTTCTTCTTTGTAATAAGTTGTACGAGTCCTTGATAAAACTTAACCCTTCTCTATGCCTGACAGTTTGCAACTGTGAAGTTGTGATACACTCAGGCACAATTCCAACATGTTCTTCCTTCTCTTTTTGAAAGTATCCTAATTTCCCTGGGAAGTAAAATATATTAGTTAAAATAAAGGGAATTTAGATTAATATGGTCATTATATTTGCATTACCTAAATAGAGCTTTGTGGTTTCCTGCTTCTTTGTGCAATTTTTTGAACATTTTTTGCTCTGTGGAAAATGTGGTTTTGAGCCAAGATACTAAAGCAAAAGATGTCAATCCACATGCTACTTTCATTAAGAATGTAAGTTTTACAAGCAGCAAATGATCTATGATATTTAGTCCTGAATATAACCAATCAAGGTTATTTTCCAGCAATGTTAAAACATTTTGAGTAAATGTGTGAATATATTTAATGATTTGTAGCATTAATTTTTGCATTAGATTATTTTGGAATATTTGCAGCATGTCAGCTCTGGGAGCAAAGAAGGGGCTTTGGAGCATGTAGAGAAAACTACTGGGTCGTTCTTGAAAGGCCATGCCCATTTCCAGGATGTGGAGCCGATGTGCAATCCTGGGAAAAGGCCACGGCAGACGGGTGTTGTGCGCATGCCCCAGGGGCTCTGAAGTGCTGAAGCAGATGCTAATAAACTGCTCTTTGGCTGCAAAGGCCGTGAAGCGTAGAAAGCCCCCTGTGGTGAGTCCTCACTATTCAACAGTGTCGTCTAGCAAGGCTCTGGAAGTGGCCCCTTCTCTACTGGACTGCCTGCCCTCGGGAAGAGCATCCCCACGGCCCCACCCTGCAAGGCTTCCAGAGTCTTTTTAAAATATGGCTTTACTCAAAGGCTGGGGGGGCTAGGTAGTATTTTAGGCATTCGGTAATCTTTGGTTTTCTGCTTTGCCTGTATTTGTTTTCAATTACATAAGCCACCCAGAGTTATTTTTGAGTCATGCACCTTACATTAATCACACACCCGGCTTTTCAGGAGAGGGCATTTCATGGCAAATATTAATTTCTACCAACATGCAGTATCTCAACCTTATTTCAGCAAAAGGGGTTTCTTTGACGTCTTTGGCCCTTTGAGAGCCAACTCAGTCACGATTCCAAAAAGTCTTTTATGGTTCCAGGAACAACAATTGTGAGATGGCTGCGAGAAAAACAACAACATGCTTCAGTCCACTCACGGGTGGATTGCAGTCACTGAATGCACAGATGAAGTTTATTAAATTTCCTTGGCATTTTTTTTAAACAATGAAAAGCAAACCTCTATTACAAAATACAGCCCAAGGCTCTCTCCTCTGACTTCACCCCTGCCTGAATCTCTGCCTCTGAGATCCTTCTTCCCTCCCATGGGGGGGGGGGGGGGAAGTGAGGAAGTGGCCAGGCACACCCCCTGAACTTTCCTTAAGACACCCAAAGGAGGGGCCTCTCAGCCAGGGGCTTCTCTCTGGATGGAAGAACCGGCCGGGGCCCGGTCTGTCTCCAATCAAAGCCCCTTCATCAAACTGGGTCGCTCGTGCAACAGGCGAAGAGGGGAACCCAAGAGAATTGTAGACGTGAACTCTGCATAGCCAACTCCGTAGGTCGGCCTGCCCCAGAGCCGCCGCCTCCTCTCTATCAGCACTCCGGAGAATCAGCCCCCCACCTCCCCAGACCAAATGAGACAAATGTCTACATGTATATATAATATATAAAAAATACAGAGCTTTGACTTCTTCATTTTGAAGTAAATGTACACGATACAGTGGTGAGCAGGAGGTAATTCTGAAAGAGACACAGGCCATGGGACGGGTGGCATGGAGAGCAGATGATAAGCCCCCCCTCCCCCTCCCCAGCTCCACCACGTCCAAATCGCCCCCACCCCAGTGGTCCAAGAGGAAAAAACAATCAAACTAAATGGCATAAACCAAAAGGCTCCAATGAGTTTTGCAATTTTGTTTCTTCAAGTAAAGATGTCCGGTGGGTGGGAGGGTGGGGGGTGTTCTTCTCCCAATTCACCACTTCAGTCAGTAGCAAATGTGAAGTCCGCCTAAAGAGGCAGCTGTGCTTTTGAGTTCCTTTTTGTGCCTTCCCCTTGAAGACTGGAGCGTCAGGCGCTGCTGCTCTCCCAGATCTGACAGGGGAAGCCTTCCCAAAGCCTGATGGGGCAGTCCAGTTCAGCCTGCACCTCTGTGCAGAGCTCCTTCCTTCCTTTAGATTATAGGTAAATAGAGGAGAGGGACAAACACAGCAGCAACTTGGCTCAATCCCCCAAAAGGTGCTGTTTGGCAAGAGGATTCCGCCCCCACCCACCCCCAAAAAGACCCTCTCTGGGCCAAAGTGGTGCATTTGGCAAATTAAGAAAAGTCTCTTAAGAAAAATTAACATGTGCAAATTGTTTTAAATAGTTGAATCCAAGCATCCAGATTATAGATTCCTTGGTTACACGATTCAGGTTATCTATCCTGCCTTCTCCCAGTGGGGGCAAAAGCCACCTCTCAAGTACCCAAGCCAAAAATCTCACCTGAGGAGGAAAAAAAATAATACACCACAAAAGAAAAAAAAGGGGGGGGGGAAGTCTGGAGGAAAACCCACAAACTTAAAAGGCATCGACACCTCCCTCCTCCTCCTCCATCCACTCCAGCACCTGCTTCTCTGACACACTCGTGCAGCACAAAAAATGGGAAGAAGAATAGTGTGTAGGTGTCTCCAGACAGGAGCCAGCCGAGCTGCTGCCGCCGTGTGTCGCTTCAGACGCAGAAAGCGGTTTGGCAACGGGTGGGGTGGGCAGGGCAGGGCAGGGCAGGGCCGGGCCGCCTCCCACCTGGCAGAGAGGAAATGGGGCGGGGATGGGAAGGCTCTCGGCGGCTGACTTTCCATCCAAGGGAGGGTCTTCTTCCCCTCAAGACTCCGCACACCGGTTATAGCTGGAAGCCTTCCATGGGGGCCTCGGGCTGCTGGAAAATGAACTGCTGCTGAGCTTCATCCACCTGGGGGGCCAGCGCAGAGTCATCGTCCTCGATGCCAAAATAGTGCTCGTACAAGTCGAAGGCCTTCTGGTAGATCTCTTGGTTCTCGTGGCTCTGCAGAAACTCTATTTTATCCAGGCCTGGAGGAGAGAGACGTGACTTACAAGGAATCCCCCACCAAAGCCCCTGAGGCCTACACAACTGAGCCTCACGGGCAGGCAGGCAACACCGAAGGCTCTTTGAACCTGCCCCGGGGCTGGAAAAGGGCCCCTCACCCCCACCAACCCTGCAGGGTCCCTGGGGCCACAGAACGGCAGTCCAGGCGCTTGGCAAGCAGTTGGGTGTGGACAAGGGATGCAGAGCCCAGAGGTCAGGCCACTTGTAACCTCCATGGCCAGCTTCCCACAAACAAAGTGAGTCTCACTTAACAACCACAGCAAAAAAAGTTGTGAAATTGCTTGGCTATGTTGCTTAGCAACAAGTGTTCCAGTCCCAATTGCAACTGTAAGTATTTGTAAACCCGACACACAACAATCTTGACGATTTGTACAATTTTTGTACCGTACAATACGGTATCTTATTTATTTATTTTATTTATTAATCATATTTATATATTGCAGCAGCTGGAGGGGTTGGGAGTTGGAGGCACCGTTTTACAGTGGTTCTCCTCCTTCCTCTCCGGCCGCTCGCAATTTGTGTTGGCAGGGGGGCA
>JAEANM010013860.1:0-14229 GCA_017656035.1 Myanophis thanlyinensis | reverse complement strand
AGAAGGCCCGAACCCTCGGGGTGGTCAGGCGGCATCGTCCTGATGATGGAATCCCGAGGAGACCAACCCTGTGGGAATCTTGAACTAAATTTGTTATCCAGGAAAGCAACGATACCGTAACTAGTTCCTGTAAATGACTTTTTAAAACTATCAGGGAGTTTTCCATATTGTCCATAAGCAACATCATACATTTAGGGTGAATTGGGAGTTCTAATTTTTTTGTTTGTTTTGGAGTTCAGTCTGAGTTTGTGTTATAAAGCTTACCCTTTTAATCTGCCCATCCAAGATAGACAACTAGATAGGGCCTGTTGAGAGATTCCTTTCTTGTGAGTTGAATGGGATGGACCAGAAAACTTATCTCAAGCTGTAAAGGAGACAGTGGAAGATTTGTACTTTCACACTTGTATGATTCTTTCATTGTAGCTTTATAATAAAGTAGAATTAGCTAATCTAGCTGTGTTTCTTATCTGGTCTCTTTTTTACAAACTGGCTCTATCTCCCTGGAAATACAGGCAGTCTCAACCTTCCTTGTATTCTAAAAACAAATGAAACCAGCATTGTTCCAAAAAGCTATGTAGCCATGAGGATGATCTTGGAGGATTCATCCAGACACTAAATACAAAAGAAGCTTGTGTTGATCACAGGGAGGTGGGAAACTATTTGTAATAAACTCATGGTTTTCCACTGCCACATCCCTTGACTCTCTGGATTATTAGAGGGAGGGATGGGAAGGCAGACTTGCAAGATCCTGTTACCACAAACATTCTCAGTAAAAAAATGCTTCCACTTTTCCTATTGAGTCAGTATCCTGAGCTAATCTGCCACATAGAGCTGACACTGTGAACTTTTCCCAGTAGACAAGACAGGAAACATGACCAGATGAGCTTATTCTACTTGATTTGTAAGGCTACATTAACACAATTTTGCAAGCCTGAAAAGACAAACCTCCTGCCAACATTTTTTTACAGACTAATACATTAGCGAGGATCCTTTCTGAATTTCTCTCTCTGCCTCTTTCACAGTTGCAAACTACATCTCCTCTTATTTGATCTTTCCATGTGATTAAATGATACCATCAATTGGAATGCCCTCCCCTTTCTTTAGCAGTGCCTGATCTCCAGAACAAAGTTCCTCCCAAGATTTGGATGGCCCCCACTGTGCTGTTGTTCATAAGAGCTCTTCACCCAGCTCTTTGGGCAGAGACTGTGAGACTCTTCATTTGTCAGCCTTCTCAGGTGCACTAGACAGGAAACATGACTGGATGAGCTAACCATACTCCGTGGTAGAAAATACATTAAAATAACCTTACAAGTCTGAAAGTGCAAATCTTCCACTTTCTCCTTTGCAGACTGAGAACTTTAAAAAAGTGTGTGTGTGTGTGTTTCCCTTCTAAAATTCTCTGGAAAGAATGGCACCCATTATGCAGCTGTGGGTCAGGTCAACTCTTATCGACTTTTCCCTAGGTAGCATCTCTTTATCCTGTTTTTCACGTTCATTTCCATATACATGACACACTTCAGTGTGCTTTCTATGTTTTATATTTAACTTTTATTGATTTGATTGCAATTTCTTTGATTATTGTGAGCCACTAAGAGTCACTGAGTTGGGAGAAATACAAGTTTAATTTATTAGTATGACTACTATTGTTATTTCTACATACATACATACAAACACACAAACATTCACACACAGAGATGCCTATTGTTCTCCCCTGAAATTATTTTGTTGAAAGATCAAATGGCTTTATTCTAGATGCTCAATCTCCATTTTGGGGGAGCTAATTTATTATATTTTAGGCCATGCTGAAATTTTTTTAGTATACTTCTCTGCTATCAGTTCTCCTTCACTTTCATAAGAAAGAAATAGCTTTTTTGTTGTTGTTTGTATGTGAGTTCTTCCCCACATCCCACCCAAAGAAGAAGAAAATTTTGGAAGAAAGAGACCCTCAAGGGAAATGTGATGTATTCTTCTTCCTGTTTAGTGACAAGGATGTTAATGTATCTATGTGAATATCTGTTCCATCAAGTCTCCAGTGGTCTCCAGTTTATTTAGGGTCTCATGTTGCCCATCAGTCCCAAAGGAATACATGAGTGGTGTAGTCCTCCTCCGAGTCTTTATTTGCGTTATATTATATTACATTTTTGGCCATGTCCTGTAGGTAACCCCATTCAATGGAATCAATCTTGAGGCTGGGTAATGTTTTCTCTTGCCTGGGGCATCTCAGACAGAGATAATTAAGGTTGTGCCAAAACTTGCTTTGCAAGTTCTCTGAAGTTGTCTTCTCCTACAAAACAAAATGTCATTTACTTTCCTAGCTGATTCTCAGGGAGCCTCCCCATTTATTTCAAATCTCTTTTGGTGGCATTTTCCTGCTGAAGGTGTTGCTACAGATGTCCTCTTCCCACCAATCTAAAGCCTCCCTTGTGGTCCCAAGCTACTCAGGTATAGTTGAAGAGCTGCCTGTTTTGTATGTGTGATGTAGTTGATGGTACAAGTTGATCTTTGTACCATCCCAACCACCAACTTTCCTTTTTTTGACCACACCCTTCAGACAACCTTCCAAATAAAAATAGCAGTGATCCAATATTTGAGGGGCTGCCACAAAAAAGAGGGGTCCAACCTATTTTCCAAAGCATCAGAAGGCAAGGTAAGAAACAATGGATGGAAACCAAGGAGAGAAGCAACCTATAACTGAGGAGAAATTTCCTAAGAGTGAGAACAATTAACCAGTGAAACTGCTTGCCTACAGAAGTCGTGGGGGCTCCATTGCTGGAGGCTTTTAAGAAGAGACTGGACAGCCACTTGTCTGGAATGACATAGGAACTCCTGCCTGAGCAGGGGGTTAGACTAGAAGACCTCCAAGGTGCCTTCCAACTCTGTTATTCCATTACATTATCCAATGAAAAGCAGTAGAAAAAAAGATGGTTCCTTACATAGATCTCAATGGCGAGGTAAGAGTGAAAGCAATTCAGACAGAGCTACAAGTGAAATAAAAGTGATTTTAAAAACAAAAAAGACCACCCAAATGTAGCCTATTCTTCACTGTTCATACCTCAGCCCCGTTGCTTTGTTGTGCTCCCTCTTATTTCGCCATGAAGAGACATGTTTCCTTAAGAAAAAGAAACCCAGTGATCACCTCTTTCCTCTGGAGGGATTTTGTTGTTCTTCTCCTTGAAGGTCTGACTTTGACCCTTTCATCGCATATCCATTTCAAAAGAAGATTTCAGGCGGTTTTCAGAAGATGACAACCTGCCACATAACTTTTGTCAAACGCAAAATGTCAGAGTGAATTGCACAACAGAGGCTCCCCTTTTGGTACCGGGTTAAAGGAAACTACCTCAGGGTTTTGCTATTCCCTCAGTGTAAATATATCCATTCTCAGTGGATGCACAGCAGGTAGAGAGGATAAAATTGAAGTTAGTTATAAGAAGAATAACTCCTACTGTTATTAACATGACTATATTTTACAGTGTTCTTCCTTCAGAAGAAAGCAGGTTGTGTACACAGGTACTGCCAAAGCAGAAAAGCTACAGCTGTATTCTTTCCTGCTTAAAAACATTTAAAACTTCAGTGGAAAGGTATTAAGTTACTTTAACCCACATAGCAGACATCTGAGCTGTAATTGGAGTAAATATATATATATATATATTAAATCAATGTATTTGGCTGCCAATCTCACAAATGCAGCTCTGGGCAGTTAACAACACTTTAAAACAAACATACATTTGTGCATATATACACTGGACAATTGAGAGTGGTGTAATGGCTCAGAGGTTAAAGATGCTGAGCTTATCAGCTAGAAAACTGACCCAGTCCAGGTTTGAGACCCAAGTGTCACGCAATGGGGTGAGCTCCTCTTACTTGCCCGAGCTCCTGCCAACCCAGCAGTTCAAAAGCATGCAAGTGGACAAATAGGTATAACTTCAACGGGAAGGTAAAAGTATTCTGTGCATCTCAGTATAATCATGACCACAGAAAGTGTCTTCGGACAATACTAGCACCCTCGGCTAAGAAACAGTGATAAGTAATTCCCCCTAGAGTCAGACATGATTGGACAGGAAAAACCTTTATCTTTATATTGGACTATTACAAAGCCCTCTACATGGCAATATCCTTGAAAAGTATCCAGAGGCTTCAGCTGGTATAGAATACAGTCACATAAGCTATATTGGGTGCCCAAAGAAGGGCACATGTAACATCCTTACCTGCTCTGTGAACTGCACTGGGTGCCATTTGCTTCTGGGTCCAATTCAGGGTGCTGCTAATGACTTATAAAGCCCTACAGGGCATGGGGCCAGGCTATCTATGGCATCAGCTTCGTCCCCTCGTATCGGCCCATCTTACCTGATCAGGCAGGGAAAACTCATTGCAGACCCCGTCAGTCAAAGAATTCTCTGCTTTTGCACCTGCCCTACAGAATATCCTTCCCCTGGAGGTGAGATGAGCCCCCCCCAACTCTCCTGGCCTTCTAAAAAGGGGTTAAAACAAGCTAGACAACCTTGTGTAGGGAGCCCAAAGGAGCATGCAGTAGTAGGGTAGGCTCCTATCACGAGAGCCCTCTCTTTGCTTTTGTTGATTAATTTTAACAGGATTAAAACCACCTCCTTGAACATGTTCTTGCTTTCTTGAAGTTTTTTTTTTTTTAAAGTTGGCACAACCTGCTTCTTTAGATTGTAACCATCAGGTTTCCTATCTGGGTGGCAGGTGACTAAGTCTTTTGCTTCCTGTTCTTGTCTGCAGTTTCTTGTTTAACCCAGCCAGGGCACTTTCCAGTTCTTTCTAACCCAGCACTCATTGAAATTCTTCTTAGAAAGCCATCTTGATAACTTTCATTAGGCTGTCTGAGATTAATCTCTCTGGATTTATTTCCACGCAATAAGATTTATTGACAAGCATGCTTTGGAACACGAGTCCCCCTTGTAAATCCCCTTTCCTGGTGAATAAAATGCCAGTAGAATTAGGAAGGGGGAAAAGGGAGGGGGAGAGATGGCAGTGATGGCACTTAAAAGGGTAGATAAGCTTGAAATTCTCTCACCCAACGCTCTACTTGAATAGTGAAATTTAGAATGCCCATGTGTGTCCATACCCCACACTTAACCTGGTGGCTGAATTAATCCATTATGTGAGTTGGCAGATTATATTGGCCATAAACTTCCCAAATAGCCTAGGTCAGGGGTGGGCAATTATTTCCTAAGCATGGCTGGCTCAGGAATTCTGGGAGTTGAAGTCCACAAGTCATGAAGGAGCTGTAATTGCCCACCCGTGGCCTAGGTTCACATAATATACCAAACAAATACTTTAATCAAGGTTAATAGTCAACACACTTCACATAAAATGCCAACAATTCACTTGAAGTGAGATGTTTCCACCCATTGATTTAGACCAGGGGGTCCTCAAAACTTTTTAAACAGCCAATTCAGGGTCCCTCAGACTGCTGGGGGGCTGGGCTGGGTGGGTGGGTGTGGCTGGTCATGTGACTGGGGTGGGTGTGGCCAATTTAGCAGTCCATTAAACAATACACACAAATTAAACTTTATTTTGTTTTGCTCCTGGGGATGTTTTATTTGATTTTGTTTGCATGTTGCTGTTTTGGTTGATTTTTCTTTTTACTCAATCATTTTTGAAGTTGTTTAGGAATCTAGTGGTCCACTTCAGGAAATTCAGTTTTGCAGCAATTCTTCTCAGCCTCAAGGAGCTTGCAATCAACAAGTCTCTCTCTCTGTGTGTGTGTGTGTGCCCTGATTCTGTATTTTTGGCCATCAGAGTGCTTCTAGAGGCCAATGGGTGGGTGGGGAGATGTGGGTGGGACAGCCTCATGGTCCCGCATGGGCCAGATTAATGGCTTCGGTGGCCCATATTCAGTCCACAGGCCATAGTTTGAGGACCCCTGACTTAGAAACTAAGTGTGTACAGAAAGTCCTCAACTGAAAGAAACTTATATTTCAGTTATTTTTCATTCATAAAGCTCCAAGCATCCTCTCAAGTCATCTTCTCTGATTCTCAGCCCAACCTCTCTATTGTCAGACTCCCTTCTTAAATATCTCACACTGAACTCAAATAAAGCTAAGATCCAGATCTGATAAACCCACCCAAATCTTGGCTATTCAGAAAAAATAATTGTATGGGAAATTTCTTACTTGTGTTGGAAGTGTCCATCTGGGTTCAGTTCCAAGTGGGGAGAAAGAGATCTTCTCTTGGGCTTCCTGTTCCTGTGGCAAGGGCATGTATCCTGGCAATATTCCCAGGTGCCATGTGGTGAGATGGGTAGAAATATAATCCTATTATGTCCTGAGGATGAAGATCTTTCGTTTTGTAGATAGACTGACCCAGCGTTTGGTCTTATAGAGAGATTGGCACTAAAATATCTGCTGGGGGCAGAGAGCTGAGGCTGAATTTGTTTCCTTTAAGATTTTTATTTTCTCTTTTAGGGGAAATATTCTGCTTTTTTAATATTTTCTAGAATATTTCTAGGAGATGGGTAAGTGCTAACTTTCTACACTTGTACTACCTCTGCCAGGAATCAGTAATTGCAGAAGACCAGCAGAATTGGCCTGCACAGACTCAGAGATTAATCTCTGCATGCGTTTCCAGATAAACCTCATATGTCATCCCAGTTTGCACTGCAGTGGACAATTTTCTCCATTTGTTATTCAGCAGGCCTTTTATTCACACATGTCTACAGTGCTCTGTTTCACTGTAGGCTACAAGGCAGGCAATCAGAGGTGCTTAAGATGGAATAGATGTCTACTTAAATGACAAGGGAAGATTGTAAACCGATGCAGGTGGACTTCTGTTTAAGCCCAGGATTAAAGCTTGCTTGGAGTATGTTTCCATTAGCATTTGATTATAATTCCAAAGAGATTGCATTTGAAACTGTTTGAAGCCAAAAGAACGGACAATCACAACACCAAACTCCATTCAGTGATGCTCTGGGAAGCAGAGATTCCTACAGGAAATCCTCAAATGACCGCAGTAGAGTTTTCCCCTCATGGTCATAACCCATGAGGGTCATAAGTGTTTGCAGTGGTCATTAAATGAATGCCACAGTCATTAAGCAAATCAAAGTTTCAGAATGGGCACCATTTTGCCAAATTTACTGGAAACAAATGCTGGTTTTCAGCAAAAATGTCATGAAACAAATTCATGGGGAAGTTGCACATGGCCGTAAATGTGATCCAGTTGCAGACTGCCCAAAGTGTGGTATTGTGACCGCAGGGGGAGCCTGACTGTCAGAACTTTGAATCCAAATCACACATGCTCCCCAGGTAGGTCCGTTGGAACTTTGAAAGCAACTGGTTGTAAGTCGAGAACTTCGTGTCACTTCAGTGCTGACCAATTTCTCTTGGAATACTTCCTGCCAAAAATGCTTCCCCCACACCTCCCTAAATGATTGGTTTCCCTGTCAAACTGTTTTCTCTTCACATTTAACCAGATTTTGCCTTCCTGTAATGTCAGACCATTATTCTGTGCCTGCACTCTGAGGTGACAGAAAACAGGTCATGGCCTATTTCTGTCTAACAATCCTCTTCAGGCATTTGAAGGGGACTATCACATCCCTCCTCGGTCCTCACTTCCAAGGCTAAACATGCTGACTTTTCTCGATCTCTTCTCACAGGTCTCAATTTCCAAGCCCCCTGACATTTCTTCCCTCTGAGCAGGTAGAGTGAAAGCAGAGCAGAAGCCCAAATAGCTGTAAAACGTGAGACATTCTCGGATGAATTTTGGAGGCTGCAGACACAGCAAACTTTACCTAAGTTTTTTTGCAGTCATTAACCAGCCCAATAGAAAGTTAAATCAAAATATTTATGTATCCAATAGAATATTAAATCAAAATATACATGTATATTGGTACAGGTCATTCTTTATTCAAAACCGTTCATTTAGTGACAACCGCACTGAAAAAAATATAAAGATTATAAAAGTTTTTCACATTCATGATTGTTGCAGCATCTTCATGGTCACATGATCAAAATTCAGATGTTTGGCAACCGACTCATATTTATGACGGTTGCAGTGTCCCAGGGGCCATGTTGCAACCTTCTGACAAGCTAAGTCAATGAAGAAGCCAGATTCAATTAACAAATACATTACTAACTTAACAATTGCAGTGATTCATTTAGCAACTGTGGCAAAAAAGGTCATAAAATGTGACAAAATTCACTTCATAACTGTGTCACTTAGCCACATTAATTTGGAACTCAGTTGTGGTTGTAAGTCAAGGACTACCTGTAAATAAAATAATAACATTATCTAAAAGGGATTTAAGAATTGTACCTTCTCTTACCGACCATTGTGTATATATATGCATGAAAAATGGACAGAAGTAGGAAACAGAGGAAGGAAAGGGCCATGTTGTGAAAAGGGCAATCTATTTTTTCCATTTTTTATTTTTTTATTTTTAGAACAACTTATCATTACGTATACAGCGTGGTATCTGGGCATCTTTTAGTACATTAATTATATCACCTACTATTAATCATTTTGGGACAGATTTATATTAATCCTCTTCCATTATTATTCTTGTTTCTATTAACAATGCTCACCTTAAGTATACTCATCCCTTTTTATTATATAAAAATCCACATTTCAACATTGTACCAAATCCTATTATCAAGTTCTCTATTCTACTCTAACCTTTTACAATATTCTAATAATTATTGTAATAATAATATACCTTTTCCTAATTGTTGCTGTTTTTGTACCATTCCTCTTTTTGTGCTTACAAAGTCTGTCAATACAAACTTAATATTAAGTTTAATATACAAACTTAAAACTTACCACTACATTCCTTATATTAGCCATTTTTCCATCCCTTAACTTGTATTACAGTCATATGTATTAACATTATATATTCATATCCATTCTATAGCACAGTCTCCAAAATTACGTTCTCTTTATCATTATATATCATTTACTGTATTATATATGTTAATACAAATACATATTCAGAATCATTATTTATTCTCTTAGATTTCTTATACAGCCCATTTTTACTTCTATTATTTATTACAGTTATGTGTATTGATCTCACTATCTCCTATTTTTCCATCTACAATATTTCTCTAATTTCATATTTCATAGATACTATAATTCAAAAATAATTAGGAATTATGTATATAGTTATATTATTCCCCTGACCTTCTCTCCCTATTATTTCTAATCTTTAATCTACACTTCTGCCATAATTTCTGTCCTTAGGAAAGTTTCTTACTAGCCATCATCTCTCCTTTTTCTTATGGTTCATATTATTCTTTTCTTAACTTGTCTCCCCTGAAAAGGGCAATCTATGAACCCCACCAGGTAGACCAGACCATGAAATCCACTCCATAGGAAGTTTAAAATTGTTGAAGTTGGCTTGGCTAACATAATCTTGCAAGTCTTGCTTCTTGCTTCTAATAGCTCAGTGAATTAGGGAGGCGTCTGTCTGAGATGCCTCCAAACATTATTCTGAAGTTTATAAAAATGTTTAAAACTACAATTGCCTAAACTACAGTTTCTGCATATCTCCATCAAGGTCATCTTCCTTACTCTCTACACAATCAGAGAGGACTCTAAGGAGCCAACCAATGGGTGCATACACATGTGCTCTGCAAGTTGTAGGTTTCCCATCCCTGATGTGAAACTGAATATGTGAAAAGGTGACTACAATGTAAATCACATTAGACCTGATATGAATAGCTAATTCAATTTGACTTGGATTTAGGAACTAGATTGTCAGAGTATATTCTCCCAATTTGGACAATCTATTTTGAAAAGGAAAAAAGACCATCAAATCATCAGGGTGATTTGGAAGCCAATGACTTGAGTCAAAATTTGACACCCCGTTGATCTCCAGAACTGATTCAGCTGAACTGGCTGGCTAGATGAGTGTCCCTTCCTCCCTCTCCCACTCCATGTGTGTTCTTCCAAAAACTCCAGTCTGTAGAAGAGGATGACGATCCAGATAGAAGGAATATAGTGATCTTTGGTTTCAACAGCTTGATCTGTAATGACAATACAGTTTAGAAAGCCTGCATCACAAGGTTGTTGTTGTTAGTCATAAAGTTGTGTCTGACCCATTGCGACCTCATGAACAATGGTCCTCCAGGCCTTTCTGTCCTCTACCATACCCTGGAGTCCATTTAAGCTCACGCTGACTGTTTTGGTGACTCCATCCATCTACCTCATTCTCTGCTGTCCCCTTCTTCTTTTGTGTCTCAATGAGAGTCAATCAAATCACCTCCAAATGGATTCATTGCATCTAGTCTATGCACAGGCATACTAAATGGACAGATAGCTTGATTGCTTGTAAGACATCTTCCTCTGCAGCTATAGGTTCCCATAGTGACTATTTCAGCCTGGCAATTAAGCAGTGACTAATTAATTGAGCCTGTCAAGCAGAACAGAATAGGCAAAAAGGGGCCCACTTAGACAGTTCCAGAAGGAAGCTAAAATAAATTCCATGAAGACAATCAGGAGACTAGACTGTCATTTTGTGGCTCAGTTACAGCTATTCCTGGCAAAATAAGCCTGAGCCATTTCCCTATCTTCAGGGATGGTTGGTAATACTATTGCTATGATGAATAATAATAGGGCTTACAATCAACATTTTGTAAAAATGAATGACATTTTGGGAAGTAAAAAAAATCTCATCATTCTGAGGGATGACAAAACATTTTGGCCTATGTCCTGTTTAAAAATAAATAAATTTACAGTACAAGATATCCTAGACCAGCTTAATTCTGGCCACCAGAGAAATATTTTGAGAAAGAAGGTTAGCTAGGAAGCTTCACATTAAGTCTCTCTCTTAACAGAACCAGGAAGTTCATTGATGCTCAGATCATCAGTCCAGAAAGGCACCTTACTATTGGCTTTTCTTCAACATGATAGCCCTCTGTCTAGCTTGAGTAGGAATTCCAGCTGTGGGGTCCAGAAGGAGAAGCTTTTCTGCCATGACTACCATCCTCTGGAACACCAAGTCCCTGGAATTGAGATCCACACCCACCATCTTGGCCTTCCATGGGACCTTGGAGTCTGGCTCTGCCAATTGGCCTGGCTCCTCAATGAGGACCCCTACTGGAGGTGATTAATGTCTGGGAGAATATTCTACCTCCACCTTGTTTGCACCTTGCTCCCTTCCTTGCCATCTTTGTTAATTGTAAAGTTAATATTTATGATCTTAATATGTTAATACAGTTGATACAGTTCTACAGAAGAATTATTGAGTATGTCATCTGCACCTTTGTAACTGTCTGGTTTGGTTCTGCAACCCAACAAGAGAGACACAGACTTCAGCAGATAATCAGAACTTCAGAAAAAACAATTACTACCAACCTGCCTTCCATTGAGGATCTGTTTACTGCACAAGTCAAAAAGAGGGCTATGAAAATATTTACAGACCACTCCCATCCTGGACATAAATTGTTTCAACTTCTACCCTCAAAATGATGCTATAGAGCACTGCACACCAGAACTAGTCACAAGAACAGTTTTTTCCCCTGAATACCATCACTCTGCTAAACAAATAATTCCCTCAATACTATCAAACTATTTGCTAAGTCTGCATTATTAAGTCTGCATTACTATTCTTCTTCTCATCATTCCTATCATTTATCTCCTCCCAGTTATGACTATATCTTTGTTGCTTGTATCCTTACAATTTATATTGTTTATTGTCTCTTAGTATGATTTGATTGCTTATTGTACCCTAGGACTATCGTTAAGTGTTGTATCTTATGATTCTTAATGAATGTATTTTTTCTTTTTATGTACTGAGAGCGTATGCACCAAAGAAAATTTCCTTGTGTGTCCAATCACACTTGGCCAATAAAGAATTCTATCTATTCTATTCCAATGTTTAATCTTGTTGAGTTTACTCTGTTGTAAGCCACCTAGAGTTGCCTCTATAGTGAGATGGACAGCATATAAATTTAATACATAATAATAGTTATAATTGAGTAGGTTGGGTAAGTCAGTATTAACTGTTCAAGGTAGTCCAAGACAGAAAGCACCAAACATGTGTACTGGCAGTACCTTTATTGTAAGGTTACAATAAGGGAATTTTGCAAGCCTGAAAGCACCTATCCCCTCCCTTTAATCTCTCCAAAACTAGAGGGGGTCCCTTCTGAGATGTTTTCTCTATGCCAACCTCTTCTTTGGACTCGTTATCAGACCATTGTTTAGGCTGACCCTCTTCCTCCTGTCTCCCAAGGTCATTGCCACACACCATTTAATTCAGAGGTGTTCAGGAGCTCTTAAAGGAGTTCAAGTCATCCTTTAATATATTTATTCAATAATACTGTTAGGAATCAAATATCCAAACCAAAAACCAATTATCCTCTGACAGTTGTCCTCTGAATACCGAATGGTGTACCTATTGACTTATTTAAATGAGTCAATGTAGAAGATAACATGTTGCACTGGATCAATTAATCCAACCAATACTGGGGCAAGCAAGGACAGTTTTAATTCAAAAGTGCAACAAGACCTTTGGAATTCTAACTACTGTCTAACTGCTAACCAACTATCAAACCCAATGGACTCTTTGCAGATTTGTTTTCTTTACTCAACTCTCGTTGAATTCAGTTTCATTTCAGGTGAAACAAATGCCACACCATTCTTTAGAAAATGTATATGGGGGTTAGAGTTAGATAGTTAGCTGGGAGTTTTATCTCTGCAGCATTCTTTCCCATGGGAATCAAGGACTTCTGGTCTGCACCTGCTGAAGGAGGCCCAGAAGATGGCCCTTTGATGCTACTCTACTTGGATTGGAGAAGAGGGTGGCCTGTGATGTTTCAGGGGAATAAACTTTGACTTTACTTTGGGTGGAGAAAATGTGGGAAATCAGATTTGGGGTTTCTCCAGATGTGCTGATATCATGTCTTCAATAAAAGCTCATTCTAAGGATACCATATGTGAATTAGTCCATTGTGGAACAAAATTTGAGCGCTTTTCAGTCATTTGCTCAAGGGATACAGATGTATTTATAGAGTATTTAAAGAAGCAAATTATTTCTTATAAAGCTCACTACTTGTTAGGAGCTGCTACTAAATACTCACTGTACTACTCAACCCAGTTCTTCTGCTGTCTACCTGGCTGATGGGAGACAGGAGATGGGTGGAAGGAAGGTGTGTCAGTTCTTTACATTTAAAGGAGAGCAGAATTAATCCTATATCAAATTGTTCTAACGGTTTGCAAGGATATTTTTCAAACATTTGATCAGAATCATTATCACTCTCATAGCCAGATGGTAAAGGATGAATACTTGAAAAACTGCACTAGCTGAAAAAGTTCTGGGATGTAAAAATAACAATTCTGCTAGAGTATATCCAAACACAAATGTGTCAAGCCAAGAAATATACAGTAGGATGGAGAATTTTTGAACATACCATTCTTGTATTCTTGGCTCACATGATATGGTAATGACAAAGAACATCTTAATACCTAACCAGGCTACTTGGATGAATGGCTATTAAAAATTGGGCAATGGGATGCTCAACAATTCAGCATTGCCTATAAAATAAGAGTTGAGCAGAAGAGAAATTTAATATCCTATCTTATTTTATTTATTTAACAAATTTACATGGTTGCCCAATTCACACATAGGTGAATTCCAAGTGGTTAATGACATTAAAAATCACAGCATAAAACCCCCCATCCCATCCTCCATGGCAGCAGCAACACAATCAAATCAACCATTTGATTTGGAGGCTTCATCTCCATTCATGGTCCCCAGACTTGCTGTCAAAACCACCTCTTTAGGGCCTTTTGGAATCATGTTCCATTCAGAAGGGGCCAACACCGAGAAGGCCCTTTTTTGTGGTCCCATCAGATGTACATGCCTAATCAATGGGACCTGTACCCCTCACTTCCATTCCATAAAAATATCATCTCAGAGACAATCCAAGGATAACATTTCATGTCCTATTGTTTCTTGATCAGCGCCAAGGAGAGATAATGTATGGTTTGGATGAGTGAGTCAATGAATGAATGTGAGATGCTCATATTGCTAAATTAAAGTAAAAGTTTTAAAATCTACCAGTACTCTTCTGATGATAGTGTTCACAGAGAAAGTGCTCTCTGAGCTTGGTTGGTTTCTTGCAGAGATTTCATCACCAAACTAGGTAACCTCATCAGTTCTAGAAGAGAGTAGTGTTGGGGCGTGGTTATGGTTGTGGTGGTGTGAGAACGTTTTCTCCACTTCTTAGGGCACTTTAAGGAAGATAAACAAGGATTAAAGTGTTTGAAATG
>JAEANM010013859.1:0-14229 GCA_017656035.1 Myanophis thanlyinensis | reverse complement strand
CGGTCTCAACAGCCTTCGCCAGAAAGGGAAGGTTGGAGACCGGCCGATAACTAGATAACAGGGCTGGGTCCAGGGACGGCTTCTTGAGGAAGTATAACTATAGCTTTTCATCTAACCAATGGTAAAATAAATCCCATATTCTATAGAATTGTTTATCTTCTTGTTCTCTGATTTCAGATGTCAATTTAGTCATTTCTGCACAGTCCATAATTTTCCTAATAACTTCCTCTAGCATAGGTGTTTTTTCATTTTTCCAATTCTCAGCAAATACAATTCTCGCTGCTGTTAAAACATTTACAATCAGATATTACAGTTCTTTATTATATTTCTGGCATAATTCCCAGCAAAAATATTTCTGATTTAAAGTCTATGTGCTGTTCTATCATCTTTTCCAACCATGTGTGGATTTTAGTCCAGTATCTTTGTGCCTCTATGCATGTCCACCACATATGGTAATATGAACCAGGCATCTGATGAGAGAAGGTTCTTCTTCTTTGTCCCGCTACATGAAACTCCTTAGGAGAAAGGATATGCAGCATTCCCTAACTCTGTTGGGTTGGGTAGATATGTCAGGAAAAGGAACCCATCATCACCTAGAATAGATTATTTAAATTACAGAATACCTCCCTCCCCCACAATACACAAAGAATCTGCTGAAGCTGTTAAATCATGTATTTATTATGTTTAAGAGTATTAGCCAGGCAATTCCAATGGGCTCCTCCAATATATCAGTGCAAGCAGAGAAATGAGTGCTAGTACAGTAATAATGGTAGTAGTAGATAAAAAAAATAAACATACTGAGTTTAACAATAAAATAAAATTTAATCAATATTAAAGTACAAACAAAAGGTTACAAATATGTGTGGTGTGAAGGACTAATGTGTCTCCTACTCAAGATTGAGTTTCCAGAAATGGACAGATTGACTATAGAAATAAGAGAATAAGATATGGAGGAATACAATAAGAGATGGGAAACCTTTTATCATTGGCTTGATAACAAAAATAAGAAGTAAGACTTCTTATTTTAAGTTTAAGAGTTTAAGAGAATGTAAAGTGGTATAGACTATTGAACAAGAATATATAACATAGTATGATATGTATGATAAGATGTATTAAGCTGTGATTTTATGGTTATGATATATTATGAAAAGGCAAATGGGGATGGTATAAGATTATATTTTTACTCACTCAAACGGCGCACAAACTGATAGATTATGTGATTGTTGTATAAAATAAAAAATAAAAAATGTTTATAAAAAAAAGATTGAGTTTCTTGACGACCTACATTTTATACATTCTGATTCATAGATTACATTATCTCTGTCTGTCAGACAAAATTGGCATATATTTGGATGTCTATAGCATGTTGTAATACCTCAAAAACATGAAGGTTAAAAATGGTATTGTGGAAGAATCAATAATTGCAAGTCCAATATATTTATAGTGGTAATAAAAACAAATTATTACACTTTCTCAGTCACCTTATAACTTTCTTAATATATTTTGTAATAAGGTAATAAGATCATGCATGCAGATAAATATGAATGTGCCTATTTTTGATGAATATAAAAGTTCTGTGATTGCTGCAATACTATAATACTGCTAGGATGCTATGTCAAATGAAGAGAATGCCATTTTCTATGGTTTGTTGATCCTTAAAGGTCATTGATGATCTAGCTCAGGTTGTAAGTCATACCAACTTGCACAGCTAAGAAGCTGAGTTAAATTCTTACCAAATACATATGTTGTAAAGTTTTTAATCAAATACATGAAATGATCAATCATTTTAGCTGGCTTGCAAGCAGGATACATGGCTTTATATAGATAAGAAGGTATAATTATTGATAATTCCTGTCTTTCTAGAATATACCTTTCTGCTCATGCTGAATTTATATATTACTAATAGTAGAAATACACTATATGTTTGCTCTCAGTAAGGAGCAGGACTGCCAAATATTCCCCTGGAATTTCCTTCTGCATAACTAAGACAATGTGAAATAGTGCTTGTTCTGGGACAATAAGAAAACTTTTTTCATATTTTCTAAGTCACTTCTTGAAATGAATGATTCAGTGAAACATTAATCTAATTAAATATATTTCACTTTAATAGGTTGTGACATGCTGCATTATGACCTATTTTTCCCCTTAGAACATTTCTTGCATGCTTTCCTTTTATTTATTTTTTTAAAAAAGACCAAATAATAACATTTTTAGTTCATTGATGGATAAATAAAATGCATATGTTTAAAGATATATGGGTATAATGCTGGGATTGTTTCTGCGAGTAACCTTTATAGGTCAAGGATCATTTTCATCTACAAGACAGATGGTCCTAAAAGCTTGTAGTGGGTTGAGATTTGATTTAATTTTTTATTCCAAGACTTGGCAATCTGAAGAAATCCCTTTTGCAAGCAGCAGCTTAGCACTTAATTGGAAACTCAGATATTCAGTAGAAAGTAAACCTTCCTAGATCCAACATCTTAAATTATACAGAACATGGAACTAGTTTCTAAAAGAATTATATCTTATAGATAGCATTACTTCAATTACTATTTTTTTTCCCTTGAATGTAATAAATGAAGAGGGTCCAAACTCTCGTCTATTCATTGCTACTTGCAATTGTTTGTAATTACTGCCTAATTCAATGAAACATGTTCACATTGTTCTGTATGTATTCTCTGTGCTTCCTAAGGGACTTTCAGACTAGATTCAGGTAGAAAACTGTCAGGAAAGGAGAAATGGATTGAAAAGGGTTCTGCAGTGAACAATAGTCTGTCCATACAATATGTAGTAGGGGACGTGGTGGCTCAGTGGCTAAGATAACAAGTGGCTTGAAAGACTGGCAGTTCGGCAGTTCAAATCGCTAGTGTTGCATAAGGGAATGAGCTCCCATTACTTTTCCCAGCTTCTGCCAACCTAGCAGTTCAAAAGCATGCAAAAAAATGTAAGTAGAAAAATGGGGACCAATTTGGTGGGAAAGTAACAGCGCTCCATGTGCCTTTGGTGTTTAGTCATGCCAGCCACATGACCATGGAATTGTCAGCAGACAGCTCTGGCTCTTCAGCTAAGAAACGGAGATGAGCACTGCCCCCTAGAGTTTGTAATGGCTAGCACATATGTGCAAGGGAAACCTTTACATTTACCCTTATAGTATGAAGTATTTTGTATCCTATTTCATTCCTCTTTAGGTATCCTAGGCTATCAGGAATCGTATCATTGGTAGAAAGACATCATATATTGCTATTTGCTGTGTCACTAAGAAATAATGAAGCTCATATACAGTGACCCTAAAATTTTCTTCATTTGTTACATGAGCAGAGAAAGGAAATCCAAGGCAAAGAAGTGCCATTATAATAACTGCTTTTCCAAAATTATTTAATAAGGTCCTTATCTTAATGGTAGAGAAAAGATATTGCATTAGTTTAGGCCTGGTTCATATTTTATAAGCTGTACATATACACACATAGAAGCACTTCAGAAACTTACATCAGTTTTAAATTTAGTGATATTAAATGAGCAGTGTTTTGAAGAATGTCAAAATCATGGATAAGTAAAACATAGAGCTGCCACCATATTTTGGAGATATGTTTGCTTTGTTTTTGTTGACATTTTAATATAAAAACCATACAGTGAAACATGGAGAAAGGTATGTGACAGTTCATGTCCTTCTACTGCAGACATGGGCAAACTATGGCCTGTGGGCCACATCCGGCCCATTGGGCTTTTTAATCTGGCCTGCCGAACTAGTTCTGGTGCAGACTGGGGAGTTCCGCCCTCACTGACACCTCCCTCGGCAGCGTATCCCTAGCGGTGCCTGCGGGCACAGGGACACAACACCGATCCAGCTTCCACATCCCGGAGCCCTCCCGAAATGTCCCATGTGCGTGAACAGGAAGCCCTCTTACTGCGTGCAGCCGTCTTTCCCTTGCAGAGCGCCCAAGAGCATTTGATTTTTCCAATAAACTCTGCACAATGGTGTTTTGCTGCCTATTAAAGGCCAAATCTTTTCATGTAATGGTTTTTACATTTAATTTATATTAGTTCCCACAAACACACCATTCTCCTATTCTGGCTGGCTCTTCTGTCAAATTTTAGAAACCATTGTGGCCCACGAGTCAAAAAGTTTGCCCACCCCTGTTCTACTGTCTATTGTAAAGAGAACAGCAAGAACTTCAGAATGAAAATGCATTACAAGAAAGGAGGAAGACATATCTGATTTGTACTAATAAGTGCTGTTGTATTCACCCTTTAGTGGCTTTTTTACAATACAGTGAAAACTTTTGCCAAATGTTCAGTCTTTCTCTCCCTTGCCTTTTCAGTACTAGGATTTACATTGCTTGGTTAAGATTTATTTTAACATTCATGATGATGATGGCTATTGAGGAAAATTATTAATGAACTAAATTACTGCTTTGATTCATTTGTCTTTCTGGAAGAACTCAGCCTTATCTTCCGGTGGCAATTAAAATATGTTTTTCATCTGTTATACAGCTTCTTAAACTTTTTGTCACTGCACCTCCCTTTAGCACAATCTTAATGTGCACACCTCTCTCCAAAATTAACACCACAGAACACCCTAATGAACAATGAAAACAATACAATAACATTTGGTAAATGTGGATTTATGGTACAATGCAAGTGAGTTTTTCTCACCTCCCCTAGACTAGGACTATATCTCACTAAGGGAGGTACATTCATGATTTGGGAAATCTGGGTCCTCCAAAAAGAGAGATACATGATAGATGGATAGATAGATAGATAGATAGATAGATGTAATCTATTGTTTCCCATGCCTGCTGACTAATCCCAGATAATGTTCACACTTCAAAGAGATGAAATATTTTCTTTCACCACAGGTTTTTATTATCATCATCACCACCACTACCACAATACTTATATAAGTTCCAAGACATAATAATGCAATTTTGTAAGATTTATGTTCTGTATTAAATCTGATAGTTTTATTACCTCCTATATCATATGACAGGCACTTTTACTATTTATAGTAAATGTTATATCCTATTGCCACCCTGTTTTATTACAGAAATATAGGTATATGTTTTAAGTAAAGTAATTCAAAAGTTTTTTATCAGAGCTATTGAATTATTTGGAATATAGCACAAGTATAAATATTTTACTATAACTTCTTGCTGTCTTCTAAAACAGATGAAACTGTGATTTGAAAGGTATCATCAAAATGAAGGATTCATTAAGCATTAGATCACATAGAGTTAGAAATGACTAAACAATAATTCATTAAATATACAGTTGATATCAGAGGTGGAATTCAACCAGTTCACACATATTTGCTAGAACTGATTGTTAACTTTCTAAGCAGTTCAGAGAACTGCTAGTTCAGCTGGTCATTAGGGTAGAGAACCAGTTGTCAAATTATTTGAATCCTACCACTGGTTGATATGCTTGAAAATCAGGAATGGAACAATAATAATTTCTTGAATCTTCAGTGATTTGTACTCATATAACTATGCTTAAAATAGAAATAAGATAATGCAGGACATGACAATATCTTTGTTGGGTCCTGCAAATACCCACCCTTACATTACCCTATTTGTTTATGTTTGTTTAATTTTATAAAAATCTGGAAATCTGGCACATTCAAAGTAAAAGTCTGCCTTTAGCATTATTTGTATTACAAGGTGATGACCATTTTGTAAAAAAGCAACTTTCCAATGGACTGCCCTTGAAGATGATTTTATATATGTATGTGTGTGTTTGTGTTTGTGTGTGTGTGTTTGTATGTCCCCTATTTTTAGAGCAACTTCAGAAAATCTGATTGATGCTATCAATTTTAACAAAATCTGCCTATATGACCTTATACTTTGATTTTACTGCTGGATTCCATTTTGCAGTTTTCTTACTCTCAAGTTCATGTTTTAGGAGGATGTCATGTTTTTATTGTTATGTTGCACTTTTATTATTGGTCCTAAAATCCATTAGGAAGAAGGATAAACTGTATTACTATTATTATTTATTTTAAAAGGTCAAGGAATAAAGCTGGAATGAAATAAGCAAAGAAAAGCATACTAAGAGAAAACAAGGAAATCAGGTCTTTAGAAGAGAAGAAAAAACACTAAGACTGAAAAGAATAGCCTGGAAAGTCTGTAAAATTTGTAAAGAAAAATGTCCAAATTATGTAATAGTAATAAAAATATTGCTACTAATAATAGATTTAAACTGTTCTAACTCTGGATAACAAAGTACAATTTGGTTAACAGATTTTGATAAATGTGTTTGAAAGCCTTTCAGTGTAAGCACTATATTAGAAACATTTTTGAAGGATTTATGCATAGTACAGCCTGAATGGTAAAAATATCACTGTCAGCATATCATAGTTCATGGAAATTCTGTGACATACAATAGGCGTCCCTGAATTTATTGTCACTGTGCAAGTGTTCATTTATTCTGGGTAACAAGAAGGAAACAAGCAAAACAAAACTCTATACTATGGTAAAGAAAATGTAATTTGGTTTGCCCTTTGGTCATTCCTATTTTATGAGTAGGCTTTAAAGATAAAGCAATTAGCTACTGTGTCCTTTTATGGTACCACATATCCAGAGTTATGGCACCATAGGACAATTTTCAGAAAATATGCCATTTGTCTTTGCATCCCAGGATAATCATGGATGCTATCAAACTTAGAAAATTGATCCAAGGCAACTTTGTCAGGCTGTTGGCAAGCAGTCCTCATGTAGCAGCTATGTAGTGCAGGCTCACTTCTCTTCCATCACTGTGTTCAGATAACCTCCTCTTGCGTGGTGATGTCTTCAGCACAATAAGTAAATTATAGTAAATATCTGTTATAAACCCTGTAGGATGTTGACATGTAGCATTTCATTGGTGTGATTGTAGTCATTCTACTTTCAGCTTGCAAGCAGGAGGCTGTCCGCCTCTTACCATCAATCTCAGTGTCAAGAATGCCAGCAACAAATATTTTGTCACTTTTTTTCCAAAGAGAAAAAAATACTTTTGTTCTGAAAGAGCATAATTTTGGTTGTTTTCCCCCAAACACTGTTCAATGCCAAGGGAGTGTAGCATGCAGACTAATCAAGAATTTGAAAAGAAAACAAGCTCCAATAAAGAAAGTCAGCTTTCCAGTGTAAAATGGAATCCAATAGCTAGGTTTTGATACAAAGCAACAAAAAAATATTTGGGGTGTTAACTTAACATTCATTGTGTTGTGACCTCATCTCGGTCTTGGCAGCTGATTTGGATGCTAGACCCGCAGAGCTGCAAGCTCCAGACTTCAATTCAATGGATCAGTGTGAGAAAATTAGTATCTTTTTATATGTAGTGCCTTTGTTAACTTCCTAATTAGTTTGATTGTTGTGAAGGATTAGGTCTATTTTTGTGTCAGGGACCAAAGATTTAATAGATGTAATTTGACCATTCATTCAACGGCTTCAGATAGGATGGCTTTGTTCCTACAGCCAATTGACTGTCCTCAGTCCCTACAATATCAGGCCAAATTACTTACACCACAGGCCCCCATCACCGAATCCCAGCTAAGTATAAAATAGATGAAACAAAGTCTAGCTATCTTCCCTCATTATTTTGTCAATGTGCCAGGGCTCAGTGAGCACAGAAGCCATCCTGTTATTGCATGGGGGAGAGGCAAGAGCTGATGAAATTATGGCTCAGCTGCCCTGATAAATGCCTTCACAAAGGCTTTTTATACCTCTGATTCTGTTGCTTGCAAAGGAAAAAAAAACAAGGAAAAATGTGTGGAGATTTGGGAAGAGACTGCCTCCATGTTCCTGTATTTTGATACATACAATTATTAAATTGTTTTTAATAACTGAATGCTAAGAATAACCTGCCTTTGGAGAAAACCTTTATAATAAAAGAGAAGTGATTTAGATAAAGAATGTAAAACTTGAAAAAAAAAAACCAGGAAATATGGAGAACAGAAAAGACAAAGCAACAAATGCAGAAAAGAAGGGATAATGGTTATTCAAGGGGAAGTACTGGAAAATGAATGTTGACTTAAAATAAGAATGGAAACATGTGCTTTACACATTTTTCTGAATTAAGAACATTTCCTTAACCAGCACTGTTTCTCTTTTCCAATCATTCAAAAGTTTGTTGTTTGAAGCAGATTAGCCACCATATTCATTACTGATGGTTTCAAATATTGAGAATAATCCCAGAGCTTCCTCCAGATAAATAAAATATGATTGCAAAGAAGTATAGTTAGAATCACATATCACATCCATGTTCTAGCTCATAATATGTTCATTTTTCTAGTGGGAAAAAAAAATCATTGCTATCATTATCTACACAGTTGAAATGGAAGGGAAGCTGCAAAGCTTCAACAATCTCAAACTGCCATGACTATAGTTAAAAGATGTTGAGAATATTATGGATGAAATTTGGAAAGGATAAATCTAAGGTAAGCTTAAGCTATAGAACTTGAAGAGCAGGAAAAGCAATTTTCCCATTGTTGGAAAATATCTTACCTTCAAGATCTCAAAGGTTTGGAATTTTCTAATTGGAAAATTTATCCAACAGAGTTCCGGATCTATCATAGCTAAGTTGGAAATAAATTGGATTATTTGCTGAACACAGACAAAGGCATGATATCATGAAGTTATAGAACTGCTCTGTAGCACTTAAGAGATTGAAAAATACCTTAAAAAGGCTAGCAGTGTTGGCCAGTACAATCAATGATGAATGATAATGGAGCTGCAAGTAAAAAATAACTAGAGGACTGCATGTTTCAGTTCCTGGCTTTCAGTAATTAAATACAGATACATTTAATCTCAGTTCTAGTCTATCATATTTATCATAAGTATAACCAAACCTTATGAAAATTATTGTATTATGCCACATATATTTAAAAATGAAAGAAAAAAATATGGGAGGTGACCTCCTATATATCCTTTTCTTCTGAGCCAGTCAAAAACATGGCTGCTATACATTGAACCAACTATAGTTTCAAATAATTGGACCAGCCATGGGAAGAGCTGATCTGCTTCTGAAAGCAAAATGTCTTTGGCTGGCATAGTTGTCACTTTGGCTCCATATCTCAGTTTTCCCTCCCTTCTCATCATCTAGCTATCATTTGTTTTCTTGGCACAGTCCCTCTCACTCATTCTCTCAATCATTTAATATGTCCCTGTACAGTCCTGATATAATTTCTGACTGTCAGATGTACCATTTGCACAACCTATTTATTGGATGAATTTAGCCCATTGTCTGTTCATGAATTATGTGAACAGCTTTAGACCTTTGGAAAACGGTTTGGTATTTGAATTGTTTACTGAATGTTTTATGCAAACATATGCAGCTCATAAATTGTTTGCAGACTATTTCTGGAATTATTTGTACCAAATCTGTTCTGGGGGCAATTCCAGCTATAGGCTTAGCATTCTAGTCATTGAGGTCACATGACTGCATTAGAAAGTGCTTGCTTACCAAGCATGATTGCCTTGGATGGCCAAACAAAAATAAGGCAGAAATGCCTTCAATGGCATGGAAAGCATGCTGTCACATTCACTAGAATTTGCAGGAAGAATTAATAGGTGATCTTCCTTATCAAAGCATAAAACTATTTCCTGCTGTGCTGCTACATATTTGACAGGGCCAAATCTGAATATAGGAGGTAGCTAAGAGAGAAAAAGTTTTGAAAACAAAAAAAATATCCCTCATAGAGATATTTGTTTCTTTTACTTCAATAAAATGTTTTTTTTTTAAATTTTATTTTAATAAAAATTATCAGTTAAAAGCTTCCAAAGAAACATGAACAATGCCAAAAACAAAACTGCCTCTATTCTCTGGCTTGCTGGTCTCCCTCCCTCCATACTTTGATAAGTCTTAGTTCCTGAGGTCATATCGTGCCCCAAAACCCTACCATACTTCAGCATTTGCAGCAAGTGTGCACTTTAAAATAAAGGAAAGTTCAGCTATATGCCTCAAATACCTACTACATCCTATTTCAGCCTCTAGGAAGAAATCATTTCTCAGAGTTACACAATAGTTGGAAACACTTCTCTGGTGAAATCAATCTGTGTTCAGTAAATAAATAATCGATCAAAATGCCTGCTCGCTGACATTGTGCAAAGGACCAGATAAAATCCCCAGCCAATTATTCTACTGTCTGAGACTCAGGTAGCAGGTAGATAAACAGTCTTTCTGTCCTCTGTGGAGTCTTTTTCTGAGCTTGTTATGCTTCCTTTTTGATCATAAAAGGAAGAGGGAAACAATATTGTGCAAGGCACAAAGGTTATACAAGGTCAAAAAAAGAAAGACTTTAAAAAGTCAAAGCTTCATGCTGCAGAAATTTGCTCCAATCCGCAAATTTTCAAAATTTTATATGGATAAGCACTTTGGGACAATAAGGACAATTACCCAAACCTGACACACAAAGGACAAGAACTAAAGTACTGTAGAATTTAGAATTTGAAAGGATCATTTCATCAGGTTCTTTTTTTTTAAAATGTAAAACTTTTGAGGTAAAAGTTGTCTCAATAATTATTTCAAAATGTTAAGAAGATGAACATCTTTGAGAATTTTGCTGATCTTTTTCTTTTTGTTGCTTTCTTTTTAATTCAATAGATACTTAACACAGTAACATAAAAAGTATAAAAATATGTCAAAAAATAAGATAGAAAAAAAATGTATAAGCCAATGATGGTGAACCTTTTAGGGACTGAGTGCCCAAACATCAAGGCACAGGTGTTTATGCGGATTCCGGAAACCCTAAGACCAGCTGGCTGGCAGGAGGCAGGGCATCACAACACCGGCAGCTCTGCAAGAGACAATATTTTTTTCTGTTGTGAGCTTCTGTTTTGTTGTTTGCAGGAAAACTTCCGTTTCCCTGCAAATTATGGAGAGAAATGTCATGGAGAAACATGGTGGAACTGAGCTTGGGCAATAGTGTGCACACATTCCTCTGGCACACATGCCACCACTGGTATAAGCCATATAAAATTGAATAAAAAGTTAGACTAACATTTGATTAGCGTAGCATATGGATGTAATTAATACTACTATTAAAATTAAATCAATGTTCAAAAGTTAACAAAAATAGCTAGCACACTATGAATCATAAATCAAAATAAATAATTAACAATAGTTCATATCTGAGCTAAAATATATCCTTGTTTAATATGTCAGGCAAAAGCTAACATTCAGACCTTTTGTTGAGAGAAATTAAATTGTCAGAGAATTGTTTGGCAACTAACTGTAACCCTAATATTCAAAGTTATTTGCAGCAGATACCAATAAATTCCATTTGATCATTTGAGTCTTGTTCTTATTCATCCAATAGCCTGATCCCAAACCATATATTTATGTTTCATTATCCATTCTAGGATATCCCTTGATAAGTAACTGGAAGTACTTCATTAGCATATAATTTTAATTCATGTTCTTGGTTTGTCAACTTAATTTCCAAAGGTTCCTTTCCTTTATTAAGTATTCATTGCCAATGGCTCTAATGCTAGCAGAAATAAAAAAGGACAAGGCAACCCTTATTTTATTATAATACTTTTTGTGATAAAAATCTATTTAGTATTATCTAAAAAAAACTGTGGGAGAGGAAGGGGTTAAAATAAATTCTCTGCATCTATGTTTTTAAAAAGTGATCTACAATAAATCTTCAGAGTCATGATTATCAAAGTCCATTCCAAATAATCAAAAACTTACTCTGCATGAAGAAACATCGAAGCCAGTTTTGTATTTTTCTATATTATATTGTCAGCAGAATTCACAATATTGATGATATTGTCTCTCATGTATCTCTTCAGGACAAATCTGATCTGATCATGTATTAAATTGTTAAAAAGCCATTTAATCTCTTTTCAAGTATTGCCATAAATAGATTGCAATCAACACTCTTAGAGAGACAAAACAATGTGATTTTGGATGAACTGAATCATTCCTCTCTTTATAAATTCAATAAATAAATGCCTTTTCCCATAAGGAAGTAAGTATATAATTTTTCATTAAATACTTCAGGTAATGTTATGATCAAGATTCCTTGGAAAGGTCTTATAACATATTATAAGAAAAAATCACTGGATCCTGGAAATTTGTTCAAGTTTGTTTCATTTGCTGTTATTGGTTTGCTGAGAACTTTCTTTTGTGGAGCTATACATTTATTAATCTGGGTTACATTTAAGTATTCTTGGATGTTCTCAAAATTTGATGTCTATTTTCTACATAATTGAGTGTATTAATAAATTGGCTCATGTCCTCTAAGACTGAAACATAACCTTCCTCATTCCAAATGGAAATTGTGTTTTTTTTCTCTTGTTTTTTCACAGATGATAGGTATGGCCTAACAGATTGTCAGGATTATTAGCTTTCTTAAAGTTTTCTGTTGGAAAAAAAATGCATCTTCTTATAAGATTCATTTACTTCTATTCATTCCAAATGATTACAAATCACTTTAACCTTTTCTTCAAAATGCAAAATGGGGTTCTCCTCTACGGGGAGGGTCAAGGAGCTCCAGCAAGAGAGCACAGATCTAAACCACGGACAATCGCGGATTCTGACCTGCCTGCGAAGAAGCCAAACCTTTTGCTTTTGAACTACCAAATTGCATCCACTTCTGAAGTTTTTGTGGGAGCATGAAAGATACACAACTGCATTAACTAATGTGGCACAGTCACCAATTGTAGGCCTTATTACCCAATAAATCCTTTTCCTGTGCGCCCTAAAGATTCCAGAATTGCAGTTGACCACCCAAGAATAGAAACACACATTCCCACTATTTTCTGCAAAAAATAAATTTACAAAATTTTGTTCAAATTTGATATGCTCACAACTTCTAACCCTATCCTCCACAAAAAAGACCATAGAAATCCTAGTTATACTCCATTCAGCAATGTCCTCCTACTACTCTTGCCAATACAATTTCCTGCCACCTGAAACCAGTCATTTTATAAAAAAAGTGGTATGGTTCTTGGTATCCAAATCCGTCACCTCATGTAGCATCTTTACATCTATGGCTTTGTGTTCCAAAAATCAATGCAGTACAGTAACGTTATTCTGTGAACTCCTAAGCATAAGTAAAGGAGCTTTTAAAAGGCTAATAACTACTGCAGATACTATTATGTTGCGTGTTCTTATTACCCAAAAAGACTGTCAAAAATTTTTATTTTAATCTTCTGCATAAAAGCTTATTGAATAATTCATCATGAAACATTTATTAGATGCATTTTCCTCTGATTACTGAAAGTTTAAATTTAAAACATATCATAAGCTCTCAAATTTATTTTCTTTAGAAAAAAAATCTGTAATGTGTCTTTATCAAGTGCAATTGGAAATGTACATTTTTCTTTCCTAATTGTAATTGGCCAAATACATGATACTGTCTAATTTTCTTTCCTGATTAAAATGATTACAGATATACCTACTTCAACTATGTATGTGTAATACATTTAAAGCTGGCTGCGATCTGTGAGCCATTTCAGTGAAAATGTATTACACATTAGCAATTTATAAATATTCTAACTGTTTGAAGAAAAGGGAAATGTAGGTGACATAATGTTAATAAGTAGTGCAGAGGAAATTGAACAAGTTGCTTAAGCCAAGGGAGGGGGGAAATATGTAGCCTTGAAGATACTTTCATCAGTAACCTCCTTACCAACATGGCTAATGATCAATTATAACAAAAGTCCAGTCTGAAAAATGACATTTCTCCCATTCTTGGGCTGGAAAGTGCAAACTTGTAACAGTTAGAGGAAACAGAGCATAAACAAGAGTTCTGGTCCAGGAAAGAGAAAAAGTTTTGGCTGAAGAGGCAAAGTACATTTAAAGAAAGAAATGGAGACACAAGGCTGAGTGGTTGAAATTTGATGGAAAGAAAACAGAAGTGCAAAAAGCCCAGAAAGAAAGATAAAAACAAAGAAAACCTTCCAAAGAAGTGTTGGTGAATGAGGGACTGTGTGGACAAGAATATCTATGTTAGGTAAATGTATAAGTTGCAGCAGTTGACGTTTTGTGAGATAAAAGTGAGTTGGGAAACTAATAGACTGTTGTGAGGAATTTATGGTCACCATATTTTGGCAAAGTACAACTTTTTACATGCCTCTTTGATGCTGTTGATGATCACCTGGGTACTTAGATAGGTCACAAAAATCCTATGCAATGTATTTGGCACAGATTCTAATTTATATTTATATATTTTAATCACAGAGGACTAAAGTTTATATCTGTCTGTCTGTCTGCCTTCCTGCCTGAATCTATCTGTCTGTCTGTCTG
>JAEANM010013856.1:0-14230 GCA_017656035.1 Myanophis thanlyinensis | reverse complement strand
GCTTTTGCTGGCTGAGGGATTCTGGGAGTTGAAGTCCACAAGTCACAAAATGGCCAAGTTTGCCCACCCCTGCTCTAACCTGAGATCTCTCTAGTCTATACTAAGTAAAGTCTTTCAAATACTAAAAATAGTCTCTAATCTCATAAGGAAGAGTGAGATTTTTCTAGCTCCAGTTTCACTTATAATAGATAAATTGTTTTGAAGTCTGATGATCCTTTATGTTAATGAAGAGCAGATGGAGAAGTTATTATCTTTAGAAGAGACCTACCATTCAATGCAGCAAACTTCATTTTCAGCAGACTTTTTTTAAATTTGCAAATCAATGTCTGTAAACTGTGAGAACTGTGACTGATGGTTTTGAATAAATTATTTTGCTGCGCAGAAAAATAAACTTATAAATGACGTTATATGAGAACTTCATCCAGAACTTTTCTGTAACTTCTGTGGGAAACCCATCTGTGATCAATTACCATGAGACAACCAGTTCAGGTAAGCAGGAGAATCAACCCACTGTGACCTTGGAATCCAGCCAGCCTTCTTCTGATCCTACAGCTGCTAAGAGAAGGGGACTGTGGGCTGTAAGAGGACACTGCAAGTGAATCAGGTTATGTGCTCTTTGTTTACCTGAACAGTATTAACAGAAGCCATTGGGAATCTTGCTGAGAGATAATCTGCATTCTGAATCAATTTGGCAAAGTGAAACCACAATCTCTGAATCTAATTCTATTATTTTGTTGTCCAGCATATTTTATATACTATCCCACAGATATTATTTAAATAGATATTCTGGGTGACATCACCTGGATCCAAGTTGGCAATGATATGAAAGCAGTATGGTTCCAAACCAATTCACATATAGTTTTCATGAGGTTTCCTGACTCTGTGTGAGTATATTTCGCATGTATCATCTGGCTGCATTGTGTAATTCTGATCGGAACTGGTAACCTAATCTATATGTTTTGTAACTTACTAAAATGCATTGCCAAATTGAGGTGGCCCACTTGGTTGCTATATATAAGTGGGAAGGAAGAAAGGAAGGAAGGAAAATAAATGCTACCTGGTAGAAAGGTGAGAAAATTACAACTAGAACCACAAATAGAATAACAGTTTGAAGTCTAAACCCTTGCTTGCTATACCAGTAGTGGAAAACCTTTTCAGCACTGAGTGCTGAATGTGACAGTGTGCGCCACATCTTTTGCGCATATGCAGTTGTACACATGCACAGCCACATGGGAGCATTGCGCATGTGCAGATGTGTGCGACAGCCTTGCACATGCACAGATGCATGAGGCCGAGCTGGAGGTTCATGGAAGCCGGCAGGCAAGGGCAGTTGTAGCTTCAGGGCCCATGTTGTGGGACTGCCTGGACATGCTGCCTTCTGAGATGCATGTGCTGCTGCAGCTGGAGGCCGAACTGGAAGCTTGGCCTGTTGCCACAGGTCTGGACCCCCTCCTGCATGGCGGGCTGGCCTGGCAAAGGGAGCTATGGGCAGTGGAGGCGGCGGTGATAGGTGGGTGGAAGGGTTGCCAGGAGGGAAAGAGAGGGGTGGCTGAGACCTCACCCCCTCCAGCTGATCCCTTTCCTCAGTGGAGCTGTTGCGGTACCTGGTAGCTACATGCCCCCCAGGCTGCCCTTCTTCACACCACTGCCTGTTGACCTCCTGGTGTGCCAGTTGCTACTGGTCCTGGATCACACACTGCTGCTGGCAGCAAGACGGTCACTCTTCTCATGGGGCAGCCTCCCTTCTTCACACTGCTGCCTACCACCCTCCAGTCATGCCTGTTGCTGCTGGGCCTGGAGCATGCACTGCTGGTGGCAGCAGTGTCATGGGGAAGTGGCATGTGAACCTGAGTGGGCAGGAAGGTGGGCTGGGCCGGAGTGGGACCAAGCAGCCTTCCATCTCTGCACAGGCATGGGCAGCTCTGGCACAGTGACCTGGAGAGCCATGGGCAATGGAGGCACTGCAGGCTTGGCTGTGGCAGAATGTGGTGGCAGGTGGCTGGCACTTGGTGGCCGTCACAGTAAGCGCCCTTTCCCTGGGCATGCAAGTGAAGAGAAGAGCAACCCCTGACGGCAACTGACTCCTTTCCCCCAGATACAACTCACACATGGTGTTTTTAGCGCATGGACAGTCATGCATGAATTGTGCATGCCATTTTTAGTGCATGTGCTGTCACAGGTAATTCATGTACATGTGCAGTCACCCAGGAGTCATGCACACACGCGTATGCACACTCCATGAGTTGGGGTGACTGCTGCTGGGCCTGCAGAGATGGCTGTGCATGCCATTTTGTGCACGTGTGCCATAGGTTCGCCATCATGGCCCTATACTATTTCAGACAAATGGTTGTCCAATCTCTTCTTAAAAGATCCAGTGTTGGAGCATTCAAAACTTCTGGAGGCAAGTCATTCCACTGATCAGTTGTTCTAATTGTTAGGAAAATTCTCCTAAGTTCTAAGTTGCTTCTCTTCTTTATTAGTTTCCACTCATTTCTTCTTGTCCTGCCCTCAGGGTCTTTAGAGAACAGCTTGACTCCTTCTTCTTCGTGGTAGCCCCTGAGATATTGGAACACTGCTATCATGTCACCCCTAGTCCTTCTTTTCATCAAATGAGACATACCTAGTTACAGCAACTGTTCTTTATATGTTTTAGCCTCTAGTCCCCTAATCTTCATCACAGGTGAACAATTTTAGTAATGTTTCTTCTCTTAAAATACAACAAATGATCTCTTCTTTCCCCATCCCATTTTTTATTTATAAACTTATAGATACATATCTATAAACAAATCCATATGTCTTTGCCATATCAAACCTGAAATCAATAAAAGTCCATTAAGGGTTAAGGGTTATTATAACTGTTTTAAGTTTTGTAAACTATTCCTTTCTTTCATTCTATCAATCTTTAACTTTAGCCCTTTAAATAATGTCCTAAACTTGACTTATTTTCATTTTGAAAGATTTAACAGGCCTCTTTTGTAAATCCAATGTAGGAAAATTATCAGGTAATTCTTTTGGTTTGTTAATCTGCACATGCCTTATAATTATTAAGGCTGTTTCTTCTGGATATCCAGTATAACATCATTTTCCATGCCATTCTTGTTGCTGCTATTTTTAAATACACTTTCAAATCAGTCTCAAGATGTGGCATGCAGTTTGTTGCTTAGCAGTACATTCACAAAGTATCTTATTTGGTAAGACTATACTTGGAATACTACATCCAGTTTTGGTTGCCATGAGGTTGGCAAAAAGATGTTGAGTCCCTAGAAAGAGTACAGAGAAGAGCAACAAATATGATTAGGGGACTGGAGACTAAAACATATAAATAAAGAATGGTTACTGGAATTGGCTTTGAATGAAAAGAAGGACTAGGTGACATGATAGCAATGTTCCAATATCTCAGGAGTTGCCACAAAAAAGAGAAAGTCAAGTATTACCCAAAGCACCTGAAGATAGGACAAGAAGCAATGAGTGGAAACTAATCAAGAAACAAACCAAAACCAAGGGGAAATTTCCTGACAGAACAGTTAATCACTGGAACAACTTGCCTCCAGAAGTTGTGAATGTTCCAAACGGGAAGTTTTTAAGAAGAAATTGGACAACCATTTATCTGAAATGGTATAGAGTTTCTGGCCTGAGCAGTGAGTTGGACTAGAAGACCGCCAAGGTCCCTTCCAACTTTGTTATTCTGTTATTCCATTATTCTGTTATTCCAATTATTGAACCTGTTGAATGGATTCCTAGAACACAAAGTAAACTAAGATGGTAACTTCATGGTGATGTTCAGAAGTAGGTGGTCACAGTTTTTGGTAAACCACTTTTAAAGTTGTTTGATGCACCATTGAACTGAAATAGCATTTTGTGTCTTTATTACATTTATATCGTGTGTAGAGTAGATTTTGCAAATAGGATTAGTAAATATTTATAAAACTATATTTTTTAGAAATCATGTATTTGAACTGTCCTTCTCTGTGTCAAAGAGAAGGAAGAATCTGATGAGAGAAGTACTGTAAGCCTTCCCTGAATTTCTTAGTCCCGTTGGATGTGACAAATTAATTAAACTCTGTGACTTTCAAAGCTATGTGAACACATAAGGAGGGCTGGATTCCAAACTTTGGTTTATGTCATCAGTTAAATATGTTTCAGTATTATTATCCAGGCATATACACCATAAAATAAATAGTTTGTCATGAGGGACACCAAGATAGTCAAAGTGGCATATAATTATTGGGACAAGAACATTTAAAGCACCGATGAAGAATTCCAGAAGGTTTTTGTTCTTTTTCTGAGCTCAAGAAGACCACAGAGAAGTGGCTTCATCTCTTTATTCAAACAGTGACAGCTCTCTCTGAAACCCAGCAAAACAGTGCTGGCAGGCTAGCCTTTTTATAGCCAGCTTGAAACATTGTAAACCAATCACATTTGAGTATTTCTCCCACCTAAGCGGAGGACCTGAGTGAAACCTTCACTTCATTCTTTCTTTGAATACTTAACAGTTGTAGGGAAAGCAACAAAATGGCAGCTGATAATAAATACAAAGGTCAAGTGACATGTCTTAAAGCAAGAATACATTCTACAATGATAAACAGGTAAAATATTTTCTATATTCTATATTCCATTTAGGATTAAACTGAGCAGCCCAGTTCATACATTACGAATGTTGGAAAACTGAATTGGAATGCCTTATAAAATTTGTGTTAGTAGATATATTTATCAATGACACATATTAATGATAAGGAGAAAGAATATACTGTAATATCATGCAGGTTTTTCTTTCAAAATGGAAATGATGGAAAGCCACGACCCATCATTTTCTGTGACACTGAGAGATTGGAAGAATAATAAGGAGGTAGTCTGCTGTTGATGAAAAGCCTATCCTATTAAAAGGTCACATTCCTAATAGATTTCAGGTAGAATCCATCATTTTAATGCTCAAACTTGCCCAAGTTTTTAAAATCTCTTATTTATAATTTTAATTTATTTATGCATAAATGCTGACTTCATCATTTCATTGTAATGGTCTCAATGTTTTAATGTTGTATTTCACATTCTTTTTAGTATAATGAAAGAGTTTTACATCAGTGATTCTAGGACATGGCAGCTGATGAAAATACAGATGCACAAAAGTTACTCCAGGTTGCAAGCTAATCATTAGAAATAGACTTCTCTGTAGTCAGTTTCCTTCATAGCATCTGTGCTCTTTTCTCTTTAGATGATATTCAAGTAATACAGTTCTTGGAACCATTTGAAACCATAATAACAAGACACAATATCATAATTCATTATGATATTGTGTCTTGTTATTATGGTTTCAAATGGTTCCAAGAACTGTATTACTTGAATATCATCTACAGAGAAAAGAGCACAGATGCTAAGAAGGAAACTGACTACAGAAAAGTCTATTTAGCCATTATTTCTTGGGTGAATTTGTTTTTCATAAACCATTTAGTGTAATGTTACGAGAGATATTTTGAGTTTTTGAAGTTTTGAAATTTCCTGAGTGACATATTTATTTCTAGAATTTAAAGTCACAATATTTATCTTTAAATTACCAAGGCAAAAAGAGTCTTCACATGGTACACAGTATAGTTACTTAATAACAGTAACAGCAATAATAACAATAAAAAAATTGTTGAATCAGAATGGACAATATAGACAAATTCTTGCCATCTTAATTTATGATATAAATCTTAACTCTGATGACTTAGTCCAACGACATTCCAGTATACACTTCAAATCTATTTTTTCTATTGACATCTTCTCCATTAACAATTATGGCAAATATGTTGCATTCACTTCACATACCCAAAGTGAGTGAATTTCTGCTTGTAAAGTATTTTCTTACCTAAACTATGCATAACTAAGAAGAAACTGAATCATCTACGTAGGACAGCTGAAATGACCTGGGTATTAATATCCCCTTGTATATTCTTTCTAATCTAACATTTATTTGTTCATATCTCCTGAATCATATATTAATGAACAGGTAATCTATCATAACATCAGCTCCTCATATCAATTGTAAAATATTCTTGTGTAAAATACTTTTAACAAAGTCTCTAACCTTAAAATAATTTTTGAAATAATAATTGGTAAATAAAATATTCCCAATATCTAAATATCATCTTATTTAATGTCATTTCTGTCATTTTTCTAGAGATCTGCCTATTGAAGAATCAAACAAAGAATGTTTGACTCTGACGTTTTAATAGCTGTTTCTGTTTTGAGTTCTGATATGGTTTTCTGTAGATATAAGGATTATGCATTATGCTAAGGAATACACCTTCTATCAATATGTTATCTTCTAGGATCCCTTATGTTCATTCAAATGCTTTTCTATGTCACAACCTGACCATGACAGAATGAATTGTTTACAAACACATTTTGTACTAATGATGTGCATTTTACAGTAAATTTGGTAGGAAGTTGCTGTTGAAATTAGAAATTTGAAGGGTTCGCAGGCATCATTGTATCTTGCTACACTAAACTCTGTACAAATGTTTTAACATTCTTTTAAGTTCAGTGCACTCATTTTAGTTGTTTCAGTTAACATTATTGCATTATAAGTATATGTTTATTCTTTTTATGTAAGTTGTCTTGAAAGTGAATTATCTTTAGAATTGTATTCTGAATTCCATTAATGCTACTCAACTTATTAGTACTAAAAAGAAGCCAGTTCACTAAGTTTGGATTACAGCAAAATATATATTTTATAACCTCCAATAATATATTGGAATCAATATTACTTTACAACTGTAAATAGCACTATCCTATCTGGTATATTGATTGCTTGGAGAAGGAAGGAAGCTATGTAAATTCAAAATACTTAAAATGGATTAGTTTTAAATTTAACTTATTTTGTAATTATTTTATAAGTTTAACTATTTTTACAATCTTGCCAAGAAAACTGGAGGGACTGTCCAGGCCGATGCCAGGAATCAGCTCAGACTCAAACATAGTATTATAGTCTGCCAGCAGAATTGGTGCCAGACTCAGACAGTGAGAAGGTTGGGGAAGAACATGGGCCAGTCCTGGAGTCTGGGAAAGGCTCTGATGCGTGCTCTGAATCAGAGGCAGAGATGGAGCCAAGACTTGACAGTTATTAGCTGCTTTTGGAGTCGGATATCAGTAGGGCAGTACAGCCTGTTCCCGATGTGTGCTTGCAAAGGGCTGCTAGGAGAAGGGAACAGTTAAGGAACAAGGGATGACTTGGAAGTAAAGGTACAGGTGGACGATGAATGGCCCCTCTCATAGGGAATAAAGAAGAGTGAAAGGGAAGTGGAATTTACAGGTTCACTTAATTAGTGAACATTTAATTAGTGCTCACTTAATTAGTTTTAGAACTTAATTAGAATTAGTTCACTTAATTTATTGTTTTTATATGAGGTTCTATATTTTGTAAGCTGCCTTGAGTTGCCATGTGCGAATAGGTGGCAATATAAATTCCCTAAATAAATAAACAAAAACTGGATAAAAATTCAGATCTGTTCATATCATCATCAGGTGCAGTGTTCACTTTTTGGATTGATGAACACCATCTTGCATAATCGAACACAGCATGTAGGTCACATGTGCATTTTGACAGAAGTGGTTGTAGATCCATGAGTTGTGACAAAAAACTGACCGACAGATTTGTCACTTGGGACTGATGTGGATTTGGTCTGTGTTCGGCTCAGCACTACCCTGCTAAGTGGGCAGTAACCAGAGGCACCACTAGGAGAAGAAGACCTCATCGAAAGATCTGCTCATTCCATGAAGAAAATCTACTAAAGAATCACTAGCTGTTCTCCTAATCTAGAAAAGAGTCATCTCAAAGAATACTTGATAGAGGCTTATAGACCTATAGTATTACTTGTTTGAACCCACAGCACAACCAGATCTGTGGTCTGTTGGAAATCCAGTTCTCATAAAAACAGATGTTTCTATACCTTTCGGTACGGAATATGTGTAGACCCATATTATCCACTGAACTAAATGCTGGAGAAATTCTGGCAACAATGAACCTTGAAATCAGATGCTTTTCCACCTGGGTCTGATTTACTTGATAAGCTTTGGATTATGCTTTAACCTCAATGGTTCAGGCCACAGGCTGCCAGAAAGGAAGTATCTTACATTGCGGAAAGATCATTCTTCTCAAACCTTAGTAACAACTGAACAGATTCCAAAACATTAACAAGCATGAATTTGCTTTAGGCCTAGGATTAAGTGGAATATGCTTTAAGACAAAATGATTGAACCTGTGAAAATAGCTGGCCTTGCAAATAACTGTGTAACTTGTTTATAGGAGAGAAATTGTGGTTTAAAATCTAATATAATGTTCCTTTCAAAAGAGTGCTGTATTTTAAAGTGCCATAACAAATAGAAGTAGATGCTAGGTTTATTAGAGTTGTATTAGGCTATTTTATTTTATTAAAAGTGCATGGGGGAGGGAAATGGACTTGGCCAGGTTTGCCCTGTTGTTGCACCAGGGGAGGGGAACGAAATTAAGTATCCCATATGTTAAAATAATTTATTGTATTATTTTATGTCTTTTTTACATGTATCATCAGAGCCAGCCTGGCATAGTGGTTAAGGCATCAGGGTGGAAACTGGGACACTATGCGTACTAATTCTATCTTAGGCACAAAGGAAGCTGGATAACTTTGAGCAAGTCATATTAGAAAGGAAGCAGTGGTAAACCACTTCTGAAAAACCTTGCCAAGAAAACTGCAGGGACTTTTCTATGAACTGAACACGAATGAACAGAAGATCTATCTTTCTATCTTTTTACCTCCCTATCTTTCTCTTAGTTTTTTATCTCTTTTTATCTTTAAGGGAAATCTCTTAAAAGAAACAACAAAAGGATTTCCTACAAACAATGCTTAGTGTATATGTTAGAGTCTAGTCTAGACTAGTTAAGTTTGACTTTACGGAGTGGATTTTAAATGCCCCTGCTTATTACTTGGGGAGCACACAACTAAAATTCATTGTCTTCTTCTGCTATCTAATACAACTGTATTTATACTCTGGATATATTAGAGCAAAAATTGATAGCTCCATACTTGTTGACAAATTCAAAGATTCAAAACTGTATTCATACTTTTAAAGGTACTCTTTCCTGAACCGTATTCTTATAAACATCAAACCAAAACAGAGTATTTGCAAAGCAAATTCACATCTAATGTGTAAACATTCTCTTCATTTTACAAATCCAACCATTAAAAAAATACATTATGCCATAAGATCAATAAAGCTGAAAAACATAAGATAATGAGAACATACTATTTTAAAAATACCTTTAAACCATTCATCAGTTAAATCATACATTTTAATGTATGACATTGTGTACACAGAGAAGTGACAATAAGGGTTATCTTATCTTAAAAAATGGAATATCCCAATTCTATATTCCAGGTTTGTGAAACTAACTAATATGTACTATTATAGAATATTTTTTATTTTCTTTTAATAACACTACAGCTTTGGAATTTTGGAAACATATTTCAAGACAGTGGACAATTCCAGAATTAAATGCTCTAATAAGGATGGGCTAAAGTATGAAATCAGAAGATAGTTTAATTGACTATAATGCCTCCCAACTGAAATAATTTAAAAACACAATAAGCCATGAACTGATCAGAAATAGTAATACTTTTGTTTTTGGAAATAAATGTAACTATGGGATTTAGTCTGGTTATATGGCCTGGGCGCCTCCTTGTGGTGACCATTGGATAGAATACATAGTCTTAGGTCTGGGTTGTTTGAATTATACCTGAACTGAGATTCCAACCCCCGTTCTGTTGGACTAACCAAAAGAAGGGAGTTCGTTCTGTTGATTTCCAAGGAAACTATGAAACTGGTTCTAGTCAACTTCTCTGCTTTGATGATGTACAATTCTCATCTTAGTATACATACATTTCACCACCATCATGAGGACCTGGATGCTGAATGAGTCATGGTTCTTGTACCAAAAAGATAGAACTGGTCTAAAGAAGATGATGACTCATGAATGAGACCCACAAATCAACTCTGGCAGTAAGGGACGCTTAACATAGAGCTTTTCCAATGGATGTGTTCCCTGGACTCTCAACAGAAGCCATCAAGAAATGTATTTAATATTTTAAATGGACTCCTTCAGTACAAGCTTTGCAATTCTCAAAACCGTCTTGCCAATGGACTGTACATCACCTATACTAGTGTTGGTATTCAGCCTGGTCACACTAGTTCTACCAAACTGGTAGTGGCGGTGACGTTTGGCCCCACCCACCCACCCCTGTCCTTTCCTGTTCTATGTCCCATTCTTTTTTTCTTTTTTGCTCACCTGAATCATGTGTAACAGCTATTTTGCATGCCTCTGCAGCCTTTCTACTCACCTGGGCTGCTTCTGGCAAGGAAAACCTTGCATTTTAGAAGCCGTGTGCACCAAATCAGTAGTAAAACTGATTGCATCCCACCACTGTCCCATACCTGACCCCACACATCTAACTGGAAGAATACTGTATTGTATTGTTCTATTAAACATCTTCAAAGGCCTAAACTGGGAACAATAAATGGAATGGAATAAATGGACACTGACCATTATATGACACCATACCGTCTAATTAGACATTGATCTAATAAACTAATATAAAAGGCAAACTATGTAACCATACAGTATCCGAATAAACTCCAATAAAAAGATGCTGCTGCAGTGTATCATCCATTCTAATGCAGAAATTGAATGATTCATTTTCAGTTTCTGTATGTCTTGGGCCTAAGAACATCACACACTATTCAAATTGACACTGTTCCAACATTCCAAAACACTCAAAACCTGTTCTACTTTTTATGTTTTGTGTTACTTCTCAACTGTTGTGTTACTTCTCAACTGTCATCTGTTGCAAGATTTATGTCAAGCTATGTTACAAAATTCATATACTATAGGGCAAAAGATTGAGAAGGATGGGGGAAGAGGGTATGGGAGTGGCATTTCTTTCTGGAAATAAAGGAATTGGTCGACTTTGAGGTCTTCCACCTACCACTTGCTTTGTTTTGATCAGTTACTGACACAAAATACAGCCCTCGACAGATAAACCATACAGAAATTCACAGGGAAAAAGAAAGAGTTCACTTTTGATCTTATGCTGTGGAAAAATAAGAACCACAAAGCAATCTCTAAAGTACAGAGAAGAAAACAGCAAGTATAGACTAAATTTGCAAGTTTTAAATATGGGATCTTGAAAAACCTTCATTTCTTTTCCCAAAAAAACTCTACTCTCTATTACAACAGAAAGTAAGCTGTATCCTACCAAAGTCTTCTATTTAAGGAATGCCTTTCTCTACCTGACACACTGTGCTTGCAAAACATCACAGTTCAAAATATAGTGCTTCTGAACAGAAAAGTATTGGAGAGAATATGCCTCAAATTACCTGAAATGCTTATAAACCTGTTTGAGCTAGCAAAGGTTGAACTTAAAAAAATGGCCACTAGATGGCATGAGGGTTTCATGATTTAATATTAAAAAAAGAATTGCCTAACTTCAGCTGATTTTGTTCAATGCACTGGTGCTTTGAAAATGTGATATAGCAAGTTGGATATTGCAAAATATCCTTGTCAACCAGTTTCCCAAGAGGTACATTTGCGAAAAGCCATCTGCATGGGATACTTTAATTAGGATTCTCATACTGAGCAAGGGGTTTTGACTTGATAGCTGCAACAACCACTTTCAACTCTCTTATTCTGTGCTATTCCTCTTTCACATAGCCAGCCAAATACTGCACATGACTGTGTTACAACATCAAACTCAGTTCAAAGTGAAGGTAGTTGAATTGTTTATGGTTTTTTATAAAAAACTAAGCGCCCAGAGTCCACTAGAATAGGCAGGTATATAAAATGTAAATATTACTATTACGAATGCTACTAATTTATGTTATACATTTTCTCTGGATGTAAAAATGGTGACATATTTTAAAGCCCTTGGTCTTTCTCAATATGGGTGACATTTAACATTAACCCAGTGAAATATTTTATCGTCTCTGCCACTACAAGGAGGATTTCAGTGTATCCCTTTTGGGTCACATCCATGATACCATAAGATGAGTAAATCTGTTTAAACAGACCTTATATTATCCTGCATACTTTGTTTAAATGTCAGATTGAAATTTTTGGTAGCTGCAAGGTAATCATTCTCTGTTAATTGACTGTGGAGGCTTGCAAAAAGATTTACAACTATTGTTTATTCAGTATGTTTGTAATCCAGAGCTAAAACTAAAACAGGTTGTCCTTTAGTTTGTCAAAGAACCCAAGATTTCAAAAAGGTCATTTAGACTATGAAATCCAGTCAGATACAGATTGGAATCAGATATTAAGGCAACTCAACAAATAATAGTCTTCCTTCATTCAAAAGTATTTAATGAAAGTGAACATATATATTCGCCCACATTCTGGAAAATTGATCCCACCCATCATCTGATTTTAAAAATTCCACTGTTTGACTAATTTTAGAGATATTAGAATGCCCCCAATCTCACATCTGACTGTCTTATTTATTTACTTTAGTTATATACTGCAGAATTCCTTATGGATTCATAGCAGGGCTTTTAGCACATAAATTGCTACTCAGTTTTGTTCTGCAATGTTCTACCTAATTGTCATGACCTCTAATCTTCATTAGCTTTTAGTAGCAAAGCTCAGTTATTCAGATATAAAGCAGAAAAAGTGCTTTAGCTTTGATGGTCATACTAATTCATTTCACCTGTTGATCCCCTTAAAGAAGTTTGCACAATAGTTTCCATAGTCTCATGGAATTTGAGATAAGGAATCCAGTATCCTTTCCTCACTTCTTGAAAACAGTATTTGCCTCATCAGTTCGCTAAGACTTCCCAACATGAAAGCATTAGTGTTTGGCCAGTCAATGACCAAGTTATTTCAGCATTCTAAGATGCAACTCCTCTGGCCTAGAAGGTGTGAACTAATTAAAAATAAACAGATGTAACTTGGCCACATTTCTGTCAGTCCCAAACTTAAACCTTCTTTCCTTATCCTGCATTTTACAGTTTTTTTCCAAATAGACACTGTCTACAAGATTACAGGAATCAGCCATTTGGATTCCTGTGAAGGTGTGCTTAATCTACAATGAAATTCCATTTTTATACCCTATATTTTTAAAAAGGTTCCATTCTTCAGTAATCATTCTAGAATAAATGTAAAGGTAAGGTTCCCCTTGCACATATGTGCTAGTCGTTCCCGACTCTAGGGGACGGTGCTCATCTCTGTTTCTAAGCCAAAGAGCCAGCACGATTCCATGGTCATGTGGCCGGCATGACTAAACACTGAAGGCACATGGAGCACTGTTACCTTCCCACCAAGGTGGTTCCTATTTTTATACTTGAATTTTTTTTTTTTTACATGCTAGGTTGGCAGAAGCTAACATCAGAGGCAGCCAAGAGGGCCGAAAGACTTACAGGCAATGTACCACAATCCCAGACAACGTAACAAGAAGAATATTCAGGACTATAAGATCCCAGACAACGTACCACAAGAATATCAGGACTATAAGATCCATGATTGCATCTAATTCCCACCTTCCCAGTTACCCCTAGCCCTCCCTTCCTACCTTAACTTACCTGCGGTTGCGTAAGCATTTTCACTGCATATCGTACCCATGTAGATTGTGTATGTGACCAATAAAATTTGGAATTGGAATTGGAAGTTATATAGCACTAGGAATTCGAACCACCGAACTGCCAACCTTTCTGATTGACAAGCTCACCATCTTAGTAACCGTGCCACCATGTCCCCATTCTAAAACAGGAATCATTAAATTGTATTTCCTTTCTTGTATTAATGTTCAGGACTGGAATTGTTTATTTTTCAGGATATTATGGTAGAAACAGTGAAGAGCTTGGAAATTACGAGCCAATGTTCTGATTCATTATTAAGTCATTTTATAGACTCACTAAACCAATCTAATGTTTTCATAACATGACTAATTTGCGATAGTTTTTTTTGCTCTTTGTATCTCTTTTCCAGTTTCAATGTTTCAAGCAGAATAGTGGGTGCTGATCCTGCAATAATCACAGTGAAGGCAAAAGAATCTGTTTGTGTTAATGTTAGCTGAGAGAAAGTAATATCAGAAAACACAATAAGCTGTTATTAGATTCAAATGTGACAGAGTAAATGTAAAGGGAAAGTTTAAGAAAATAAACCAAAGACATATGGTTTTATGACAAAAAATACTTAAATATAAAAATACGATATGTGTGTGTGTGTGTG
>JAEANM010013854.1:0-14232 GCA_017656035.1 Myanophis thanlyinensis | reverse complement strand
GTAATTACCTGCGCGGCTGCATTCTGAACCAACTGCAGCCTCCGGATGCTCTTCAAGGGGAGCCCCATGTAGAGAGCTTTGGCATAATCCAGACGGGAGGTCACTAGGGCAGAAGTGACTGTGCGAGGAGCGTCCAGATCCAGAAAGGGCCACAACTGGGCAATCCTGCGGACCTGATAAAAGGCCCCCCTGGGTATATTGCGGCCGCAATATACATTATATACATTATCCCTTCCTGCTAGATGGTTTCAGACACTTAGCCAAATTGTGATTGCTTAGGCATGGGTTCAGATGAAAAGGTTCTCGTTAAGGCTGATTTCTTTCAACTGTTTCTTCTATTTGCTCTTGTGGGTTTTATGGATGATTAATTCTTTTGGGTGGGGTTCTGAATTTAAGAAATCTAGGTTAAGAAAACCTAATGTCCATATATAAAATCATGTCAAAGCTATTTGCCAAAATAAATAAGCAAACAAAATATTTCCAATGTTTGTTATGCCAGCTTCAGAAGTATAGAATAAGCTATGTGCCAGTCAAAAACACATTATTTTCTCTTTAACGGGTACAGCAAAAGTTCATGAGCTTAATGCCTTTCTACATTTCTAAATAAATCCTGGCAATCTGAAGGGAAAAGTTGATTACATTAATATGTTGCTGTTATTTAAATCAAGATGCATTTAATCTGAACAAAAAAGCAATTCAAGGCTCAGCTAGAGTTCACTCAGGGATATAGTAAACAGATGGACATTTTAATCTGCCTTTTATTTTCTTAAACATCTGTTTTACATGTATTCCATCTAAGTAAAACAATTGTCATAACAACCGATTTTCAATAAGACATACTTTTTATATATAAAGATTACCCATCTATCACTGTGCTTTTTTAACAGAAACAGATAATATAAGAATGTATATTCTATCTGCTATTATTGGTATAATTTATAGCATCTGTGATATCAGCTGTATCAGGATTACAAGTTTGTATACCTCTATGTCTTTAACATATGTGTGCATATTGTGTGCGGAGAAGGGGGGAATTTTACATTTTATTTCATAGTGTAAAAATATTTTTAAAATATTAAAATTTATATCTTAATATTGCTTCCAAGATTCTACTTCCAACCTTGTTGGGTGACTTTGGGCAGTCAATGTTTTTCAATCTGGCAGAACCACAAGGTCAGATCTGGGCATCTTTGGCTATCCCTGACTGGTGAGCAGCATTGGATACATCAGTCAAGGGGTGGGGTGTAGGTGACAGGAATTGGCATCAGTGGTACCAATGCCCACCCCCTGCCACCAATACTCCATCCCCCGGATGATGCATACAATGTCATGGGCCGGTCAGGAGTCTTGGTGGTGTCAATGGGGGAGGGATATTGGCAGGGGGCAGGGAAGTGGTATCAGGAGGGGGCAGGGTGGATGTGGGGGGCAGCAAGACTGTGTCCTCACATAATCCCAGTTTCACATATGGCCCGTTCGGAAAATTAATTGGACCTGCCATAGGAAGAGCAGACCAGAAAATCAACTCCGTAGGAAAGCTACAATTACTTTTATTGAGATTGACTATGGTTACCAAATCTTGGAAAACTGAATTTGCTGTACCTCCTCTTTATATTCCAGTGAATGAATTACACATTTGCCTAAGTTACTTCTGAAAGTTATTTCTTTTCTCAGGATTTTTTTTTTTTTAAAACCTTTGCCTCTTTGGCCTAGGCAACAGTTCATGCATCGTTTCATCAAGGTTATTTTCGTTATTGTCTAAACAGCTCACCACACCGGTTATGCGGGGGGGGGGGAAATGAATGTATAATGAACAATTAAGGGAACTGTTTATGTCTAGTTTAAGGAGAGGAAGAAGAGGGGTAATGTGATAGCATTCTTCCAATATTTGAGGGGCTGTCACAATGAAGAGGGGGTCAACCTATTCTGCAAAGCCCCAGAAATCATGTGTCTGGAATGGTACGGGGTCTCCTGTTTAAGCTGTTAACCTTCCAACGCTGTTGTTCTGAATTCTATTCTGCATTAATGGTCATATTAAATTCAATCACATTTAATTTATTTTTTGCTTCCTCAAAATTACTTCTCTTGATTTTTTTTACATTTGTCTGCACTTATGCTGGATTCAGATTTGTTCACGGTACATGTAAGATATCCCAATGATTATTCAATACACTGGAAAAGTAACAAATAAGGTATTCCAGATTTCAACATTGGCAATTTAGGCAATTTATAGTATGTATGTATGTGTGTAGTTTATCCACACCACAAAGATCATTTATAATGAGAACGATTTGTAAAATGTGTACAAACAGAGCAAATTTGTGTACTCTTCCCATCCTAACCATAAAATTATAACTTTGTTGAAATGAACTGTAACTTAAAAAGTTCAGGATATAAAATCCAGTCCAACCAGTTAGCCTAACCAGTTTTTAAAGTTATTTACTCTAAATATGGTTTACTATGGTTTACTAGTTTCTTGCTTCTTCTTTCCTTTCTTTTTAAATACCGAGTACACTATCCTTAAAACAGAAGGATAAATTAAATGCTTAATAACTGTAACGGTGATAACAGGAAGATATATGCTTTTCTTTAACAGTGTGCTTGTGTTTGAGGAGGCTTTCTTATGAAAGCTGATTCCTAAAATATAATCTCCAGTCTAGTTGGTAGGAAGATGATGTCTGCAAACTTCTTCCCCCAGAATACAAAGAAAATTGTGATATCTGGCAAGCAGCTCTCTTTTAATCTATTAGTCAACTGATAGTTGCCAATTTACAAACATAAAATAAATAAAAAAATAACAGCAATAATAAAAACTCAAGCAAAGAAAAGCTGATATAAAAGCAGTGGAAATATAACTATTGAGTAGTAATTGCTTCCTAGAAGAGGAAAGTTCTTGGTCTGGCATCTCAATATCAACAAAGCAGGTGGCAGACAGATCTCCTTGAGAAATGCAGATACTAGAGGACATTCTAAAGTTCCTATACTGAAGTACTAAGTGTAGCAAGATCCTGAGACAATTCCCGAATCCAATATGAATACATCTTCCAAGGTATAGTTGATTATATCGGAGCACTTATATCTCAGGAAGGAAATTATTCTGATCTAGGCCACGAAGACCTGGCTATTTCCCTATGCATTTGAGGTCAGGTGGGCATAAAACCATGATTGATGATGAGTGGAGTTATTGTTTATTCTTGAGTACTTGAGGAGGTAAACTACTATATGTATTTTATGATTTAATTTTTCAAGCTGCCCGGAGTCACTTATTTGCGACTGGTAGCTTATGTAAATTAAATACCATATTTTTGGGGTTATAAGATACACCGGAGTATAAAACACACCTAGTTTTTGGAAGAGGAACTTCAGACTGCCCCCAACAGTGCTCCAAAACTTCTACTCCTGCACAGTAGAAAGCATCCTGATTGGCAACATCACTACGTGGTTCAGGAACAGCACCATACAGGACAGGTAAGCTCTACAGAGGGTGGTGTGCATAGCAGAGCGCATCATCTGCACCAAGCTCCCTGAACTGCACTCCATCTACAACAAACAATGCCAAACTACAACCAGGAAAATAATGAAGGACCCCAGCCACCCCAACAACAGATTGTTCACCATGATGCGGTCAGGAAGACGCCTCCGCCCCCTGAAAGCTAACACAGAGAGACTAAGGAGGAGCTGTTTCCCACAGGCAATACGGACCCTGAACCAAACCACAACAATCCCAGGACTATAAAGTATTCCCATAATCTACCTCTCTCAATCACTCCCTAACTTATTCTCCCTCCCTGTCTATATTGTTCTCTTGTCCTACTACCTACGGTCGCGAGCAGTCGCATACACATTTCACTGCATTTCGTACCATGTATGACTGTGCATGGGATGAATAAAATTTGATTTTATTTTATTTGGAAAACAAGAAAAAAAAGGTTTTTGCCTCCGCACATCTTGTTTTCCCTCTCCCCAGCCCCCAGAGGAATTTTGCAGGCCTCCAAAAGCATCCAAGTGGCTCATTTTTTTGTCAAAAAATGGGCAGTTTTTGGTGAAAACAGGATGCGCGGGTGGGGACTCAGGAGGCCAAAAATGGTTGTATTCAGTGTATAAGACACAGCACAATTTTCACTTTTTTTTTTGGGGGGGGGAGTGTGTGTTATACACCGAAAATATGGTAATCAAATAAAGAAATGAAAAAAAAAAAAAACAACAACCCAGGGATAAAAATAATAGGTTCAAGACAGCAGGAAGACAATAGTATTGTCCATTGTCAATACCATCCTCCCTTATTCTGCTTTATTCCATTAAGTTAACTAAAAACCAGGCAATTCACTTCAACTGAAAGCAACGGTGCCAATATAAAAGGTTGGATTTCCCTTTGAGCCTTCATAAATATTTCTGATTGAAGCAGAAGAAAAAAATTCCTGCTTGACCACTAGCTATTGCCCCTGAAGCTCCCTCACTTGTGATGGTGAAAAATAATTTGACTGTGGAAGCATCTAAAGAAGACTGTCTAGAATTAATCAGAGGATATGCTTACTATGGCCATGTAACCAATGTCCTGGGACCTCTGCTGACACTGTTGATTAATCTGTGTCAAATCTGGAACTAATGAAAATATACTTCTCCTATCCTTGACATGGTATGGAAATTATTTTTAAAAAAGAAATGGAAGAAGGACAAGAAGGAGACATTAAAATATATTTGCCTTACATGTCTGTATCCTATCATAGGACTAAAAGGAGCACCTGTGTATCTAGCAGTGGTGGAATTCAATTTTTTTTTTACTTCCAGTTCTGTGGGTGTGGCTTGGTGGGTGTGGCTATGGGGGTCGTTTGACTGGGTGGGTAGTTTCTGTAAGAAGGACAATAAAGATTAGGTTAGAAAAAAAACACCATGTTTTTTTTTTCTGCCTTCCTTACAGGATTAACCCTGTAAAGTGGAAACAAACAAAAGGAGATTTAACAACCAGTTCTCCAAACTGCTTAGAAAATTTACTACTTGTTCTAGTGAACCTGCTAGAACCTGCTGAATTTCACCTCTGGTATCTAGTCTCTAATTTTATCTTCTGTACTAATAGGCACTGTAGAAAATATTTAGAATCATGGAAATGGTCTTAAGAAGCCCCCCCCCCCCTTTCCATGTTCAAGTGGACAATGAATAGGATGAATGACAAAGGAGAGAAGAAATAGCATGTTTTAAATCTCCTTGCAAGAACACCCTCAACAATTGAAAGTGGGTTTTTTTTTTCAAAGAATTGTTGGGAAAATTAAAGCAGCATGATAAGTCTCTTGACTTTTCTTGACGAAAAGAAGAATGAATAAAAACTACCTAATGCAATCTATTTATCAATCTTTTCTTACAAAATATTCCACTCAAGTAATGATTCCGCTATTGTTTGAAATGAAAAGTAATGGTCTTTTAACACTTTAGTGGATTTGATTAATTACAAACATACAGTCACTAGAAAGATCTCTTTCTGTGGTATATTTTATTTCTTTTGAAACAGGCTTCTGAAAAACAAGTAAAATAAGCACCTTATAAATAGGTAACAACTGACATTTTAGTTTGGCGTGATTTCATAGGTTAGATCATTAGATGATGAAATCCCAAACCATGCTGTAAAATGCCTGGCCAAATGAAAAAAGTCAATAAGCTCTACCTAATCATGACATTATGCTGGCAACCTTACATTATGCTAATATGCGGACCATGAAAATATGAATAATTTGCTGGTAGCATTTTGTAAAGGGAAAAAAAGATATGAAAAATGAAGGTATATAATCCTAGGGAAAAAGAAATCATGCATATTGGGCATATATTTTTCTTAGCTTTTCAAATGATGATCAAGCTAATCAAGCTAATTTTAATGGCTAGTAGTCTCATTTTCATGTCAATAAATTTACTCTATAGAGCTACTGATTTATAAGGTACATGATTTGTATTCTCAACTGAGAGTTAAAATCCAATGAGTATATTGTACGCTCTTGGGAAAATAACTGTCTAAATTTTATTACTAATAAAATATATGATGAGCTGAGGTTTTGCGAAATAAGAAGAGAGAAAAATCTGAGGCTTCCACTCTGTTTTCTCTAAGCACAAAGAATACAATGATAGACTGTGCAATTCAGTAAATGGGATATTTGCAAACATCCGGTAAACTATAAAGCTCGCCTTATTAACCCACCCACCCACCTCCAGTTACCAATATTGAGTTTAATTTTAATGAAATAGGATCCAAATACAAAAGGGGAGATTGAGAGTTAGCAGGAGAAGAAAATCTGCAATTCATTCAAATATGAATCCCATGTAAATACGTGTGGCACCCCAATTGATGCAACAGAAATGAGGACAAACTACATGTTATGTACAGTGACATATATCCTTTTCTTTACGGTCTGTCTTGAACAGTTTGGACACAAACTAAATTTGCACAAGCAGCTGGTCACATGGTATTTAGAAACAGATGAGGAGTGTTTTCCCCTTGCCATCACATTTTACCAGAGGTGAAATTCAGTAGGTTCTAGCAGGTTCACTAGAACTGGTAGTAAATTTTCTAAGCAGTTCAGAGAACCGGTTGTTAGAAGAAATTTCCTTTTGTTTTTTTTCCCACTTTACAGGGTTAATCCTGTAAGGAAGGCAGGAAAAAAACATGGTGTTGTTTCTAGCTCAATCTTTATTGCCCTGCTTACAGAAACTGCCCACCCAGTCACATGACACCTTCAGCCACGCACACCAAGTTACTACCCACAGAACTGGTAGTAAAAAAAGTGAATTCCACCACTGTATTGTACCCCTTCAGAACCATTGTTTGTGTTCCTCACACCTTGAACTTTCTGCAGAAAAGACAGGCAGCTCAGAAACTCTTAAAAGAACAAGTCGATTTGGCTACGTCTGTCTCTAAATGGGCCACAAATGCAGACAGACCAAAAGATACAGAAAGGGGTTGGACCTGGCTTTCAACCACACTTACAACTGAAATGAGCTTTCTTCTTTGCAGTTGAAGATGCTTCTCACCACAATTCTCTGCAGAACGGGCCTTTGTGCAACAAGAAGAACTTTTCAGCTCTATCTACTTCTGTGCTGTTGGACTTGCTTGGTGGACTTGGGAAGCAAACTGCCAAGCAAAGGCACAGGGAGCGAGTCTTTAGTTCATTTCCAAAATGAACTGTGCCCAGGGGAAGGGAGACTCAGGTGAACTGGAGGGGTGTCAGACCCAACTAGTGAATGACACAGAGCAGTCCAGCCAAAACTCAGTTCTTTAAATCTGTGGAGATTCACAGACATCCAGGTCATGGTTGTCTCCAAGGTGCTTTTCCAGGAGTCAGTGGGACTTTCTTGTTTTTCCTTTGATTTTTGTTTGTTTGCTTTTTGATGCCTTCCAGCAAAATGTCTTCCCCCCCAAAAAAAAAATGAACTCCAGTTGGCTCCCGAAAAAGCACCTTTGGGACATTCACTTCTTTATTTGTTCACACCCAACGAACAGAATCTTTTCAGATTAAACCTTTATTGCTGTTACCCAGTGGTGGAATTATTTTTTTTACTACCAGTTCTGTGGGTGTGACTTGGTGGGCATGGCTGGGGTGGTCATGTGACTAGGTGGGCAGTTTCTGTAAGCAAGATAATAAAGATTAGGCTAGAAACAATGCCAGAATGTTTTTTTCCTGCCTTCCTTACAGGATTAACCCTGTAAAGTGGGGAAAAAAGATATTTCTTCTAACAACGGGTTCTCTGAACTGTTTAGAACATTTACTACCAGTTCTAGCGAACCTGCTAAAACCTGCTGAATTTCACCTCTGCTCTTAGCCTTATGGATATACCCTGGGGCATTAGATAGAGAATATCTATCCTCTTTCTCTGCTTCTTATCCAGCTCAGGATTGTGTTGCCTCTTATCTTGTCTCTTTCCTTGGGATGTGCTCCCTGTTTCCTGGGAAACTTCTACTTCACTGAAATCCATCACTGAAACACACACACACACACACACACACCAACTTGGCCCTTTAGGATGATATTATTCTTAGGGTAGCCAACCTCCACATAACTGCTATGAAAAGAAGGCAATAGATCATTTAACTATGTTGCTTTGATGGAATGCACCCCTATTACTCCTCAAATGCATTGTATTAACTTGTGCTTTACCTTAAATAAATGTGTATCACTCTGCATTATAATGTAAGTCAATACATCTCTCCCCCATTGATTGGAGGACCCAAAATATGTCTGAGCGTGAGCTGAATGGAGAAATGGCTGATTTGAAGACCTTTGAATGTTTAACAGTTATGAATCTAAACATTTCAGTAAACATTCAATGCCATCCTTACTCACTGCTTGTTTTCCATTGCTAGAGTGTACTTAAGCTTTTGTAGTATTTTTCCTTTCTTTGAAAACAGTTTGGCATTCAAAGAAAGCTATTACACCAACCATCTGTACCACTCTGTTTCAAGAGGGACATTAATTTTTATTCTTCTTGGATCTTAAAGGAATAAATTTCCCAAACCCTACCATGCTTGCTAGTCAGATATAACTCAACCAACAGATGCAGCCAAATTGTGTGCCAGTCTGACACTTTTTGATAAAACAAGTATTTGTTATTCTAGGGATAGATGGCAAAGAGGTGTACTGAAGCAAGATAATGCTAAGTAACACTGGCAGTGATAGATCTTGACAACATACATTGACTTAAAACATCAACATGCCAAAAAACAAACACAGGGGATGAAGACATGGCAGACAGAAGCTTTTCTGCACTTGAAATACACTTGTTATTTTTTTAATGCAAGTTTTGATATCTCTGGTGCAAGTTTTAAAATGAAGAAATCATGTTGGAAATCCTGGTGGTCTTCCTTGAAGCCAATTGGTGTTAGATGACATGTTTCCTTTTATACATGCCACACACATATATGAAAAATTCCTTGAGAAAGCTAGAAATCAGGAGACAAAGGAACTTCTTTCTAGAATCAAGTTAGTTTGTTTTTTTTTAACATGTAACCATGCTGGGCTCCAACTCCATACTCCAGGGATTGTGCTTTCTTACCCAAAGCAGCAGAAGAGATGAATCAATGAAGATCCTAATCTCATAGGTTGTTTTTTTTTTCTTTTACAAAATGATATGCCAGAATTTGTGATCACCTCCTCTCTCTTTTGGATATCATTACCAGGATCCAAAATATCTTTACCATTTTAATATTTCCCCACCCACCCACTGAACTGGGTGCTGTCAGAACACTAATCTGAAGTGACAACCTGCTTCCCATCTTGCATCTGAAATATCCCTGGGGATAAATGTAGCTCATCTAGGAGATGGGATCATTTGTAGACGGGATTTCTGAAGAAACTGCAGCTCAGCAGAGGTACAAATGCTAGTTTTCCATTTATTCGTATGAACTTCTGTTTATAAAATATACCAATACAGCCAATTTTTCAAAGACATGTGGAAAATAAATAGGGCTATACCCAATTCCAAAACAGGCAAGTTTGTTGACCACAACCATTTTAGCGCAGGAGAAATAAATCTTTATTCCACAATTTTACTGCATCTGGGGCCAAAGTAAGGCTCTGGACATATGCCTCCAACAAAATGAAGTTTAGTGGTGAAAAAAGTAAGGTCCTATATTTAGGCAGAAAAAAATCCAAATGTACGGGTATAGAATACCTGGCTCAGCTGTGAGAGGGATCTAAGAATCCTAGTGGACTATCACTTAAGTATGAACCAGCAATGTACTTCAGGCTGACAAAAAACCCAATGCAATCCTAGCAGGGATGGAATCCAACTGGTTTTGCTACTGGTTTGGTGTGCATGCATGCACACCAAACGTGCTGCAGCACGGCTCTTTAAACCACTTTTACAGTTGTTAGCAAAGCTAAACAATGTGGTGATAAAGCATGATGACATGTGACCAGGCTGCCTAACAACGGCAATTCTGGCAGTCCTGGTTGCCATTATTAAGTGATGACCATGGGTCATTATGTGAGGTTCTCACATGACCACAACTTCCAACTCTCTGCTGGATTCCCCATTGCATTTGCTTGTAGGAAGTTGACAGGCAATGTCAGAAATTGTTATCATGTGACTGTGGGGACACAGCAACAACTAGAATTCTGAGAATCAGCCATAGATACCACTCATTCAGAACCATCATAAGTTTGAACAGTCATTGCATGAGTAGTGATTAAACGAGAACCACCTGTATAAAACAGCTCTAAAAAGTAACGATACACATCTAAGTTTTTGCTTCCCCAATATATAATAAGAGCAATCTTTAATTTTCAAACTAGAATATATTGAAACAGCACCTTTCTTGCACAGGTAGAAATTTCTTGTAAGTATCCTTGATTGGCAAAGTGATTTTAGGAAATGAGAAATGGAATATACAAACAGGTTTGTATGTATGAATATTTAAGTGATGCCAGGTGCCATAATACCAGCTGAACTTTCAGGATCTGATCCATGAGATCTACTGTAAAACTCATTTGCTTTTATTAACTTTATTCTTACATGACACAAGCATAACTGATGTTATGTGGCAGATCTAGCCAGTTCTTTCTATAATTTTTTAACAGGGCATCCACTGAGGTCTATGGAAGGTTTTAAAAGACTGTTTGATTGGAGAAATACTTTGGGTACAGAACCAGTGAGTGACTGTGAATAAAATGTGTGTGCGTGTGTACAGCATGTACAAGTGTAAAAGCACAAGAGACAGAGAAAAGGAGAGAAAGCATTACTGAAGGAAAAAAATGGTACCAGTGAATGGAGATACCATTTTCAGTCGCTAAAGACGACTTCTCCACAGTTTTGAAATACTGATATCGTATGGTATTTCTGAAATAAAGTGAATTTGGAAAAATCCCAAAATAATGTTCACAACAAAAAGGAAGAATGTGCAAAAATAAAAATAGGGATGTCAACCAGGTAGAAAAAACTGCAAAAGATAGTCAAGATAGCAGTCACAATGGTGCAATCCCCCCATACACACACATATATATAAAACACACTAGACATTCCTGCAAAGAAAGCATACCAGATATAATCTTTGAAGAAGCTTCTCAGAGGAATTTCTACTAAACTATCTACAAACTTCTACAAAACTTTCTTAACAGGAAAAAAATGACCATGAATATGAACCTACAACTTCATCACAAAATAGGGCTTATCCGCCTGTGTCTTACTCCAAAGCAGGGGTATCAAACTGGATTTGTTCTAGGACTGGATCAGCATTGTAGTTCTCCTCTGTGGGCTGGCAAGGGTGGTGGTGGCAGGGAGAGTGGTGGGGGGGGGGATGGGATGGATGACTCTGCAGCCCTTTACCAGCAAAATGGACCATGCAGGACTTCCGTGGGGCACATTTCTGGACTGTTTTCCAGCTGGTTTTTTGGCCTGTTTTCTGGCCATTTTCTGGCCTGCTTTTGCTGGCAGAGGCACCACAAGCCCATCCTTTGATATTCCCAGGCCAGCCCCATGGCCTGGATTTAATTACCCCATGGGCCAGATGTGGCCCACGAGCCTTGAGTTTGACACCCTTGTTCCAAAGTAAACAAGTATAATATTACAGGTTAAAATTAATTCAACTTTTCTAAGGACATGGAATTGGGAACATATGGGACAATGTAATTATATGAGTTATATAATCAAATAAATTTGTTATAAAAGTTAAATTGAGGCAACAGCTAATATCAAATGTAACTTGTCAATCTTTTTTCTTTCTTTTCTGTTTGATTTTATGTGGTTGTCTCTGTTCCTGAGCTCTGATTGTAAATAAAGAATTTGACTTGATAGTAATTTCTAATAAACTCAGTAAGTTTCCCAAGCAACGATACCAAGAATACCTTTGGGGAAGTCATGGCAGTTAAACTGTAATATTGATATAAATTCACAGTGTAAGCACACCCTTTTCTAGTAGCCCGTGTATAATAACCATAAATCAAACCAATTTCAAGTCAAAATAAACTACAAATTCTATGAGATATTGTGTGAGTCCAGGAATTGGGAATCTTAAAATAAAGAACATAAAAATGCCTACCATATATATGCTAGCATTAAAGAATATATCAAAGACTTTATGAGAAAATTTGTGTCCTTGATGCCTTATCTATGGACTTCCCATGGTTGGCTTTTTATGTCTTTCTCTAGATTTGATTTTTCTGCCAAGATTCTCAAACTAGAAATTGTAGGCAGTTTTTGAAACAGTCTAACAGTAAAGACAATTATGACTTCCTTGCTCATTCTGAAGAAATCAAAATCCTTTAGATAATATAATAATCAACATTTGATCATAACTGTAGAACACAGGTCCTCAACTCCTGGGCCACAGCCCATTTCCAAACCTTGAGCTTTTTGGAATCGGGCCACAAAAGGGGCGGGCGAGCAAATGTGTGTATCAGTGGTGGTATTCAGCCTGGATGCACCAGTTCTAGCAAACTGTTAGTGGCAATGAGCATTGGTCCCACCCACCCACCCACCCCTGCCCTATCCTGTCCTATATACCCTTCTTTTCTTTCTTGCTCACCTGAATTGTACAGCTGTTTTCTGCACCTCTGCAGCCTTCCTACTCACTGGCATTGCCTCTGGTAGGGCTAATTACTGTATTTTTGAAGCCACGCAGCAGTGAGGACAGTGTGTGCATGCGTAAAGCATGCATGCACCGAACCGGTAGTAAAACTGGTTGCATCCCACCACTGGTGTGCATCCCCACTGCAAGAGCAGCGAGCAAGTGAGTGCGTGCACTCCATTATCATGAGTATTTATTTATTTATTTATTTTCAGGATTTATATACCGCCCCCTCTCCCAGGGGACTCGGGGCGTTGTACAGTCAGATAAAAAACACATACATAAATAATTTAAAATCTAGTTAAAATTAATTAAATAAAGGCTGATTGAGATTATAAAATTAAACAATTAAAATTTGACGTTTAAGAAACAACAATTAAAATAAGTAAAATTTAAAATTTAAAAATTTAAAATTTAGAATTTAAACAATTTAAAATTTAAGCCCTAAAGTATTAAGGTATTAGGCCAGACCAGCTAGCTGGAAAAGATGGGTTTTTAGTGCATGCTGGAAGGCCCGGAGGTCCATAATGATCCAAATCTCAGGGGGCAATTTGTTCCATAAGGAGGGCGCAGCCACAGAGAAGGCTTGTACCCTCGGGGCTGTCAGGCGACATCGACCTGACAATGGAACCCCGAGGAGTCCTGCCCTGTGGGAACGCACCAGTCAATTGGAGGCTGATGGTGGCAACAGGCAGTCCCATAAGTACCCGGGTCCCAAGCCATGGAGCACTTTAAAGGTAAGTACCAACACCTTGAATTGCACCTGAAAAGCCACAGGAAGCCAGTGCAGCTCGCACAGGAAAGGTGTAACATGGGAGCTCCGAGGAGCTCCCATAATTACATGCACAGACGCATTCTGTACTAACTGCAGCCTCCAGATGCTCTTCAAGGGGAGCCCCATGTAGAGAGCATTGCCATAATCTAGACAGGAAGTAACAAGGGCAGAAGTGACTTTGCAAAAGCGCCCTGATCCAGAAAGGGCCGCAACTGGGCAATCCTACGGACCTGATAAAAGGCCCCCCTGGAGACAGTTGCAATATGTTCTTCCAGTGACAGCCGTACATCCAGGAGGACACCCAGATTGTGAGCCCCCTCCATGGGGTACAAAGTTTCGCCCCCAGTGATGGAATAAGCTGGCTTTATCTGGGTGCAGGAAACCACAGCCACTCAGTCTTGGCCGGGTTGAGCTGGAGCCTGTTTTAACCCATCCAACTCTGCACGGCTTCCAGGCAACAGCCCATCACTTCGACGGCTTCGTTGGGGTGGAGATGTACCACAGTAGTGGGTGCACGTGCTCACCGCTCACACAAATGGAGCTGTGTGCGCACATGCTTGCTGGCCACTCACATTGAACCATGCCCTCTTCCCCCTCCTAATGATCTGCATAGCAGAAACTTTGGTGAACTCTGCTGTAGAAGTGTACAGATAGGGACTTTAGAGAAAGCTAGTAAAATATGATTTCAGCTCAAGAGAAAACAAAAGAAGCAAACCTTTATTTCCACCTTTATTACATAGTAACACATACACCTAAAATTATAGATGTGAGTAAAAAGTAGGCATAAAATACAACAAAAGCATAACATTAATTTAATGCAAATAATAGTGGCATTGTCCAAGATTAGTTAGTTAGTTAGTTAGTTAGTTTACTTTATTGTCATTGTACCTCGTACAATGAAATTAAATTATTATTATTA
>JAEANM010013853.1:0-14232 GCA_017656035.1 Myanophis thanlyinensis | reverse complement strand
GAAAACAAAGAGGGAAGCAAAAAGAAGGGAAAAAAGGGAAGGAAGGAGATTATAATGAGAGGGCGTCAGATTCTGAGGGAAGTCCTGCCTTAGCATTTGGCCACCAGCAGCCTTGCTGCCCTTTCACCATCCTCTTGACCCCTCCCTCCTGATTTCTCCTGGTGGTTCCCATCCTATTGCTGAGGATGCTTTGATTACAAAGCCAGGTCTCCTTGCATGGAGAGGGAATGGGCCTCCCTCTGACCACACACTTTGCTCTTCTGCATACACCATGAGCAACGTGCCAAAGGAGAGCAAGCAAAGCAGCAGCAGCCTTGAGAAGGATGTAAGCACAGCCGGGGGTCCTCTCGGGGTCCTAGTGTCCTAGGAGCTTGAGGGCCAGGCTGGGCAATTGCCCTCTGGTGCTCAGGGCTCTGGGTAGCCTGCACTGCTGTCCAAGTGTCCTTTGTGTGGCCTGAGAGGGACTGTGAGGCTCCTCTGGAGGACAAGGGTTTGGCTCTCACCCTGGTCTTGCCTTCTGGAGACAATGAATCCCCCAAGACCTGCCTGGACCACCACTGGTGCCCCCCAACATGAGCAATGTCAAGCTGGCCACACAATGCTACCCCAGCCATGCCTACTTTGACCACACACACCCAGTCACATGACCACCAAGCCATGCCCATCCAGCCAGTCATTACGGCAGAGAACCGGTTGTTAAATTATTTTAATCCCACCATTGGTACAAAGCCAAGTTTTGGGGACCTTTTTAAAGGTCAGCAAAGTTAGGATTGACTTAATTACATGTGGAATGATGTTTCCTAGGACAGATGCTCCAGCAGAAAGGGCCCTCCTTAGCCAATCTTGCCAGATAATGTAGGACAAATAGAAACAATTGGAGAGAGAACAGAAGCCACAACTGTTATCCATATTATTCCAGGTCTAACTACAGAGAGTCCAGATTTACGACTTGTTTAATGAGAGTTTAAAGTTATGACTGCCTTGGAAGAAGAGACTTACCACCTGTCTTCAAAGTTCCAACTATCATACCAAATCTCACAGTCCCATGATGCTCTCTCTCTCTCTCTCTCTCTCTGTGTGTGTATACATACATACACATACACATATGATTATGTGACTGTGAGGTTGGCATGACAGAATATAGTATACACTATACACTGGTACGTGTGTGGGTATGTGTGTGCAGTATGTATGTATATACAGTATGTATGCACGCCCCTAGTTCCTTCTTACAGTAATATAGATAGTTTTGCAAACTACTATCTTCGGGAATAATTACTGATATCAAGAAGAGTACAGTAATTAACCCAACTTAGCAGATGAGGAACATCTGTTACATTTTGAAATAAACAGTAGGTGTAACTATAAGAGGCAATCAGCTTGGGTGAACACCAATCTTAAAATATTATTCAAATCATAAAACAGAGCTACAGAACGTTAGCATCTTGCTTTGATATATCAAGTATTTCACTCAGTCTAGAGATCTTTCTATAATCTCCTGAGATTTCTCTTTCTTCAAAAATCAGCCAGACCTTCTGCTTCTGTTCCAGTTCTTGAATACTAAGGACAAATAGGGGGCATTTCCATTCTGAATATTCAGCCGCTTCGGCTTTCATGTTAGTTGGAACACATCCCTGCATAGGTTTATGCCTTCTTACATACATTGCTAAACAATAATGTGTTTTTCAAGGTTAGATTCTAAACCAGATGTTTTCAAAGATTTGCCACCTGGAGAAAGACTTCGGGGAGAGAAGTGGCTCTAGCTGACTTGCTTAGGGACTAGGTCCTCATGGGGTAACTCTCCAACCACCCTGGGTCTCTATTTTCCATTTTTACTGCCTGTCTTTCCTGGCTCACTTAATGCATACCCATTAGAGGACAGGCTCTTGCCAAGTCAGAAACCCCAAGTGACATAAATCCTGAGCATGGCAAATTCTGTAAAGTGAAGCTGCATGTGCTATAGCAATAATCACATCCCAATTTTTTTTTTCTCCAGGAAGATGAAGAATACATTACAAATGAATCTGGATGAGTAGTGTCTATGCGTTGGCGAGCTTAACCAAACTAATGAAACATACGTGCTCGTGCATCACTAACATCACAGTTAATTATAATAAGCACTAAAATTTTAGGCTGCCTTGGTAGGTCTCCAGTGTTTGCCAATTAAAATGCAGGGAGAATACAAAAGGTTTCATTAAGGCAGATATAGAATGTGAGGACTGGGAAAGGTCTAAGGAAGCTCCCACAGAATTAAATGTACTATTTACAGGACTGATTACATTCACTATTATCAAAACCAGTGAGAAGTGGTTTTTCTCTTGAGAACTAAGGATGCTTCTGAGATGCTTACTCAAATTACATTTCTGCCCCGGACCGAGATTTCTTTTTTCTGGTTCAACTCTTCTTGCTATTTCTCAAGGTTATTCCTACTGCCGATTACAACTTGCCTCTATTTTATTAAGCACTATTAAGTTCAGGTTCTGTTAACAAAATGTCTGATGTCCAAATTCTAATAGCCACTGGTCGTTTACTGCATAACTCTCAATCCCTCAGCCAATGGCAACAGATGGTCGGTCTTGTTTGGGGTAGAGGCTAAGGAACGTAACGTGTGACTAGCATTTTGAGAGACGACTACCAGCGGCATACATTACAAGCCAGGATGGCATAAAAATGAAGAAAGGTGTAACATAACATCATCATACAAATGATGTAATTTGCATCCTTATTTCAAATACATGATGCAATGATATAACTGTCTCATTTACATAATGATAGGAAGCCAGTGTCATCAATTGCCTGCTTCCTTGTTTCCTCATGGAAGCCAAAGGACCCAAATAACAACATTGACAAGATAATGCCATCACACAGATTCTGCAATTTTTATGTCTTATCATACTTTATGACCCAGGAGTGAGATAAATTAGAACTGTCATTAATAAATGCTACAGATCCTAGAGCAGCCCATCTCCATTTTAGAAAAGGGGAAAAAGTCACAATACGTCACATGATGACAATGTGACGATGCGAGATTAACACCCCTATCCTAGAGGCTTTTGCTTTCTTGCCTTGTTTTCAGCATGCTTGTTAATTTCTTTTGAATTGTTGGTGATATTTTGGACTTCCTTTGCATTGAAAGCAATGCTATTGTTTTCTTTGCTGGTCTTTCCATCTTCAAAAAGTTTCCCTGATTGGCTATAACTGGCAATCTGAAAAAGTCAATGGAAGAATTCAGAGTATATATTATGTCTTCCCTGATGAATTAAACTGAATTGATGAATTGAACAAGAAAATTCAAGCAAAACTACAGAAAGCTGAAGGAAAAAAATGTACAATGAAAGACACAGTGACCCCTCTAAACTATCTCTTAATGAAATACAGTAAGTGCTTTCCACTCATCAAAATGTCATCCAAATCTCTGGTTCTTTGAAGAAATGTTTCAAACAAGTTGTCTTTCATCAAACTGAATGAAGATTGGTGTGAAAGTAATGCAGAATTTATCTGCATGTCACTGCTATATAGGTAGGTGGAATACATTTTGAGCTCTTGGTCTTTCTGTCTTTCAACTGAAATCATTTTTTTCTATCTCCCCTGTATGGGAGGAACTATTTCATGTTATTCATTTGATGGTTTGTTCCCTGCCTCACTTGAATATACTGGATTAATTTCCTCATTATCATTCTGAATATGGATTGTTTCTAGAATCACAGGGTTTGAATAAGATTATGTGGTTATGAAATAAACAGGATAAGCAATAGATGGAGTAACTTTCACTTCTTGTATTCTGGGGGAGGGGTGCATCAATTGATGTGAAAATCAAACATCTACTTGGCACAGCGCTGGCAAAATAGATTCATTAAGGAAGATTATTGCTTCAGTATTGACTGCTATTAGAGAGCAAGCGATAGAAGGATCATTGATCTTGCTTCATGAGGCAATTCATGTGTTCTCTACTAAAGCAATTTACTGTGGCAACAATTAGAATATTGCCCTCAGGAGGAAATAGAGCCAAAGACATCACAAAGTCACTGAAGTCCTGAAGTTTCTGTTATAAATAATAGTTTTTAAGCGAGCTCAGAGTTTGCAGATGGAGTGTGTTATTGATTTACAACTGCACTGGACTGGTTTCTTTTAATCATAATGTACATGTAGTCTTCTACTTAGGACCACAATTGCGCCCAAAATTTTTGTTGCCAAATGTGATATTTGTTAAGTGAAATTTGTCCCATTTTACAACTTTTCTTGTCATGGTTGTTAAATGAATCACTGCAGGTTAGTGACATAGTGGTTAAGTGAATCTAACTTTGCTTGTCAAAAGGTTGTAAAAGGGAATCACATGACCCTGAATACTGCAACCATCATTAATAGGAGTCAGTTGCCAAGTGTCTGAATTTTCATCACAAGACCATAGGGATCCTGCAATGGTCATATGTGTAAAAAACAATCATAAGTCACTTTTTAAAAATACCATTGTAACTTTGAATGGTCGCTAAATGAGCTGTTTTAAGTTGAGAACTATTTGGTATTGAATGAGTCACATTGGTTGATTTAGGCATCTACTAAATCACAAATCCTCCTCAAGTCCTGCTATACTATTCATGGTGGCAGAGGATGGCGGTGGACTATGATTTGGGGAGGATTAAGTGAAGTAGAGTAGACTGTACACCAAGAGTTCAGCCTCCAAGCAAGGTTACCCAAGGTATGAAGGTTATCCCAGCTAGAGCAAGCAGACTGCTGAGTTATGTCCCTGTGATATAGGAAGATGTTGAACGTCTGGTGACTTGAATGGAAACATCAAAGGTGTCAGAAAACAACGATAAACCAATATTTATTTTATGCCAATAGACAAAAGGTCCTTGTTGTGTGGAGAATAGAAGGTGGATACATTGCATGCAGTGCCCTGGACTGTACAAAATAAAGCATATTGGCATATAATGATGGTGAAAGTAAGGCAAAAATATCCAGATAGTGGATGAGGCACTACCTGGAGATAGCAGAAGAAATGAGAAAGAACTGGAGAATACAAAGACTTGTGAATAGAAAAAGAATGACTGTGGCAAAAGAAAGCAAAGGTAGTATTGGTAATAATAGGTGCCTTGAATGCAATTCTGATAATACTGGTGCACCACCACTTTAACACCATCAGCGTTGACATTGGACAATTGCAAAATGTAGATTTTCTTGAACAGTTTATATCCTGTGGGTGATACCTTTAACACCATCAAACATCAACATCCCTCTATCCCAGGTCCTTGGTAAAGAAGGTGTATAAAAATGCCAAATCCAGTCTAAACATCTGGCTGGCTGTGAGATGAACCATAACAAAAATACCAGTAAATGATTCAAGGAAGATAAATAAATATGGAAAGAGTATTCTGAAATCTTTAGTAGAGATATTAACATCCAAGATATTTATTTATTTATTTATTTATTATCACATTTATATATCGCCCCATCTCCGCAAGGACTCGGGGCGGTTCACAGCAGGTAAAAACAAGATATAATAAATTCTAAAAAACCAATCTAAAATCATTAAATTTACTGCTTATTAAGATACTGTTAAAATTAATAAATTCTAAAAAGTTTATCAAAATTTAAAATTTTAAAATATAAATTTAAAATACCCCAAGGTATCAGGCCAGTTTAGCTTCGAGTGAGTGAGTGAGTGGCTCTCACATCCTGAGCGCTCAAACCATCCGAACCTAGTCTAGCATGCGGCAGTCCTCACTCAGGTCGGGCTCATGCTATATAATCAGAAAAGTACTTCGGCGACTGAACTTCTCCAGGGGAATAAAATAAATGCATGTACAACTACTAAAACGCACCCGCTGCGGCTCAGTTTACGGCGAGCCGCCTTTTTTTTCCTTCCCCTTTCGCCGCTTCTTCCGATTCGCCCGCCCTCGCCCAAGCTCTTAGAGTGGTGTCAAGGGTGTCAGACTCAAGGCCTGTGGGCAGCATGTGACCCACAGAGTGCTTAGATCTGGCCCATGAGGCCACCCTAGAAACAGTGAAGGATCAACCCACAGTGCCTCTGCCAGTGAAAACAGAGCCGCAGAGGGCCACAAGCACTCACCCTAAGCTCCATTTTCACTGGCAGAGGGCTGCAGAAGGTCTCAACAAGTGACATCGAGCTAACCACACACACACACACCCTGGGCATACTCACCTGGCCCCCTGAGGTCAAACACAACCCTGATGCGGCTTTCAATGAAATTGAGTTTGATATCCTTGTCTTAGATATTATTCCACATTTATTAGAGCCTCTAATGCTAGAAGATGAAGTTTGATCAGCCATTACCAAGATGGAGGACCAGAGGAACTGATGGAAATAGAAGTAGAGAGAGCAAGAGAAGAAGAATCTGTAACATACTCAGTGATGGGATGCAACCGGCTTTACTACCAGTTCGGTGAGCACCTGTGCTAGCTGCACTGATGTGTAGCTCCAAAAGTGTAGCTATTGAACCTACCTGAGGCAGCACGGATTAGTAGGAAGGCTGCGGAGGCATGGAAAACAGCTGTTCCACGTGATTCAGCTGAGCTAGAAAGAAAAAAAAGAAGGGATATAAGACAGGATAGGGCAGTGGTGGGTGGGCAGGGCCAAATGCTCATCACCACTATCAGTTCACTAGAACCAGTACAACCAGGCTGAATCCCACCACTGAATGTACTGATTAAATTATGAGAGCACATCTTGTGAAAGGCACAGTGGCCAATAGTTTGGAAGAGGTAAATCTCCATAATAAGGAATTTAAATATCTTTTCCAAGTCTTTTGTGGCTGGTCTCCCAAATGCCAGTCTGCAGCAGATTTTTGACTATTTGCTCCTTTTACTGTTAATGGTTGATCTTAAAAGGCAGAAGCTGTCTAGGGTTTCATTATCTTCATTGCCAGTTTTAAGGCTGGTTCTTGTAACTCTAAATCATTAGTCTTCTTTGTATTTAATTCTAGTCCTATTTTTTCACTGTACTTTGATTTAGAGTTTGCAGATTTTTTTTGCATTTTCAGCTCATAGAGTAATGTCATCAGCATGGTGCAGGTTATTGATGATTCTTCCTCCAATTTTCTAACCATGCCCATCTTTTCCCAATCCATCTTCCTGTAATTGATTCAGCATATCAATAAGTAAGAGGATGCAGCCTTGTTTCATGCCTTTGACAACTTGGACCCAGTCTTTTTCACCATGTTCTGCCATACTATGACTTCCTGACCTGTACTGTACATAAGTTTCACATGAACATTATGAGATGTTCTAGAATTCCCATTTCTCTAAATGCCCAACTCCCTGCCCAGTGCAGAAATCTACTGCTATGTATCTTAGATGGCTGGCTATCCAGCCCATTATGCATCTCCAGCATGGGAACCTAAGGTAGCCGGTTCTATTGTCAAAAACCAATTATTTGAAACGTTCTGTTTCACCTGAAATATTCAGGTGAAGGCTGTACAGGTAGTCTCCGACTTACAACCACGATTCAGCCCAAAATTTATGTTGTAAAGTGAGAATTTGTTAAGTGAGTTTTGCCACATTTTACCACATTTGTTGGCACAATTGTTAAGTGAATCACTGCAGTTGATAAGTTAGTAACCTGGTTGTTAAGTGAAGCTGGATTCCCCATTGACTTTGCTTGTGAGAAGGTTACAGAAAGTGATCACATGATCTTGAGACACAACAGCGGTCATAAATATGACCCGAGTGCCAAGTGTCTGAATTTTGATCACAAGATCATGGGGATGCTGTAAAGGTTGTAACTGCGAAAAACAGTCATAAGTCTCTTTTTACAATGCCGTTATAACTTTGAGCAGTCACCAAATGAACTGTCAAGGATTACCTGTATTTTTGTAATTTAAATCTATTTTTGTCATGTCATGACAAAAATATGGAACATCGCTGAACAATTTGTTTTGTGTTCTATATGATAGATGTTCGCATGTGGCTATAGATCTTCCCAATAATCTAATGTCCATCTCTTGCAATGTTTTTCATAAGATTTTCCTTCTAAGCCCTTCCAATCTTGGGTGTTCTACTCAGGACACATTTCATTTTGTCAATGTACTTTGTATAATGAAATGCCCAGAATTGGACACATTATTCTAAATGCTATCTAACCAACAAAGAACAGAGATGAAGAATGTCTTCTCTTGATCTATATAACTGTTTATGCAATATAAAATTGCCTTTTCATTAATTATGCATTAATTAATTAATTAATTATGTATTCCTTAGTCTGTCCATTCTCCAAAAAAACTTTGTTTCATATTTTGCCATGACTGCTGACTGCATTCTAACTCTTCACTGAAGGGCTATCAGGAACATTTTTCCACATAATTTTCTGATGTTTCAAAAGTATTCTGACAGATTAGTAAAACAGGGCTTACTCTTGTGGAAGTCAGCTTAACGCTTCTTCAGCATGACCTGTCTTTTGATGTGCCTAAAAAAAATCTTAACTTTAGTAACATTCTACCGATTTAGCTAGATTAGCTGAGTACCCCCTAATTTCCAGGGGAGCATATAAAAATCCTTTAGATTTTAGTTTTAGGCTATGAAAATTCAGGGTGACCCAAGCAAAGCCTCTTCTACTTATAAAATTACTGAATAGAAGATAGTCTGTTTAGAGGCAGATGCCTCTAATGAGCTCCCAGTGGGCTGAATAAAGCATAGGAATGCTGAACACTATTATATACACCTAAGTCAGTCCAATTTCTTTTTCTTCACAGGTCTGAATAAGTAATTGAAAACAATTTCCCAAGTACCTTAAATATTGATATGGCAATACAAGGTGGCAGAGAACATACTGCGTACAGTAAGAAAAAGATACCTCAATTCCTTATGCTCTCACATGTCATTTACTGGACAATTGTATAGAAATGGTTTGCCAGTCTTTTCCTTCAGGATATATTTCTTTTATATGTCTGTCTATCCTGCCATTGTGGGATCTCCTGATTGTCACCTACCCACCCAAGCACTAACCAGGTCTGATCCAACTGTTCTCCCATCAAAACAAAGCAGATATTGCCATCTAGTTAAGCATTTAATTACAAAACATAGAGATCCCAAATGCAGAGAGATAAAGCTCTGTGAGATGGATGGAGGAGAAAGGAAGGTTTAGAAAAAGCCACCTTTTAAAAAGCACATAAAATTCTCCCATTAAAGTGCTGTAAGGACAGGATATACAAATGCTTAATTATCATACCAGAGAAAGCTTCAGTCTGGATCAGACTTTACCAGTTGGTTTTTCTACTTTTCTCTGTGGAAAAATAAGCATAGCCTTTGTTTCCCTAGAATTTGGAAGATATTTGGTAACTGGACTCAATTTTGAAATGTGAAGCCAATCTTCTGATATATTGAGCTTCCCTTGTTTCAGGTTTGGCATCCTGCCAAGAGTGACAAAGGGGGCATTTGTACATTTCTATCCTGTTGCTTTGAGTCTCAGCTGGCTCCAGGAAGTGAACTGAAAGCACTTGAATGTAACCTTCTAAACTCTTCACTTTTTAATGCATACTACTTTATTTCCATGCCATTTTTAAAATGAAGGATAGGAGGCCGTGGCAACTGTATTATGAAATGAGTATGAAAAAAAATTGCATTATGAAGGAAAAAAAACCCAGTGTGTGTCAAGTGCCTTCCTCTCACTAGAATGAGGTATGAATTCACCCATAAACATAATCTGGGTTTTTGCATAATTCAAATACCTTTAAATATTCTGCTAGATATTCCAGCTGCCTTAGGTTACTACAGCATATTTCCAGGTAGATAGATCACTGATTAGGGGGTGGGTTTTTTTTGCCAGCCTCTATTAAGCTATACCTCTACTTGCAAATATGCTACAGTATCCTGGAGAGCAGGAATATACTGCAGAATATGTAAAAGTATCTCAGATGCTTGCCACTATAGAAATGAGTAAGGATACTGAAAATAATTAATGCAGTGTTTTCTCTATCGCTGTAACAACTTTCTAAAAAAGAGTGTATGGAATAGAATAGAATAGAATAGAATAACAGAGTTGGAAGGGACCTTGGAGGTCTTCTAGTCCAACGCCCTGCTTAGGCAGGAAACCCTACACCACTTCTGACAAATGATTATCCAATCTCTTCTTTAAAACTTCCAGTGTTGGAGCATTCACAAGGCAAATTGTTCCACTGATTAATTGTTCTAACTGTTAGGAAATTTCTCCTTAGTTCTAAGTTGCTTCTCTCCTTGATTAGTATTCATCTATTGCATCTTGTCCTACCTTCAAATCCTTTGGAGAATAGCTTGATTCCCTCTTTTTTGTGGCAGCCCCTGAGATATTGGAACATTGCTATCATGACACCCCTAGTCCTTCTAAAACTAGACATACCCAATTCCAGCAACCCTTCTTTATATATTTTAGCATCCAGTCCCCTAATCATCTTTGCTGCTCTTCCCTGCACTCTTTCTAGAATCTCAACATCTTTTTTACATCATGGTAGAATTCAATTTTTTTTTACTATGGGTGTGGCTTAGTGGGTGTGACTGGGGGGGTCATGTGACATGGTGGGCAGTTTCTGCAAGCAGGGCAATAAAAATTAGGCTAGAAACAATACCAGAATGTTTTTTCATGCATTCCTTACAGGATTAATCCTGTAAAGTAGAAAAAAAACAAAAGGAGATTTCTTCTAACAACAGGTTCTCCGAACTGCTTAGAAAATTTACTACCGGTTCTAGCGAACCTGCTAGAATAGGGGTGCCCAATAGGTTGTTCGTGAGCTACCAGTCGATCGCAAAGGTCGTGTGGGTAGATCACATGAAGAAAGGAAGGCACCGCTGCGGCTCGTGTTCATTTTAAAAAGTTTTCCTGCTTTCTGCTGCACTTTGTAAGCAGGATTGGTCCTGGGCAAGCAGCTGGAAGAAGGGAAGCCACCGCCACAGCTCGTGTTCATTTTAAAAAGTTTTCCTTTCCACGAGCCATGACAGTGGCTTGCCTTCTTCCAGCTGCTCTCCCAGGAGCAATCCCACTTCCAAAGCACAGCAGAAGGTAGGAAAACTTTTTAAAATGAACATGAGCCACGTGAAGAAAGGAAGCCATTGCCCACCCTTCTTGGGTCAGGAAGGGGTGGCTGGAGCCAAACACCATTGCTGCTACTGGTATGGCAGAAGTAGCTCACAAGCCCCAAAAGTGTGGGCACCCCTATGCTAGAACCTGCTGAATTTCACCTTTAGTGGTGACCAAAACTGGATGCAATATTCCAAGTGTAGTTTTACCGGGGTATTATAAAGTGGTATTTAATCAGACCTGTCAGGCATTGTTGTCATTATGGTTTTTTTAAAAAATGAAGTACTGGGTGGGGGGGTCACCTTTAATTACTGCATCATTATTACCATCTGTAAGACACTGTATAGCCATTTCAATCTGCTTTCAAGTTGGCATCTCTGAGAGGAATATTAAACCTGGGTTACAATAATCTCAACTCAGAGTTGCATCAGCTAGTTGTATTAGCAGTAGGTAATAAAGAGAGATGAAAATGAAGTTTAACATACCTCTAATATGGTATAAAATAAATAAATCTTGGAATAATGGAAATTATGCTTAGTCCCATAGTGTTTTATTTATAGGAGTAAGACAGTGATCCAAAATATATCCTCAAAATAGCCTTGTCATTTGCATTCAAAAAGAATCCAGTTGTGTTTGAACGTTGGATGTCCTAATCTCTTTCCCTGGCATAATTATTCTTACTTTCATTTGCTCCTTCAGGTGATTCATTATGGCTTCCCAACTTTCTATTTCATGTCCTAGGTTCTAACAGGGTTTAATCTAGCAATTAAAATATTAATTGGAGCAGAGCACTATTGTTATATGTTTAATTATCCTTCAGTCCCATATTAATGAGATAATATTGAGAAATCAGAGAAATCGAAAACTCCCTGTAAATCATTACTAATGAGTTATTACTATTACTTATAATCTAAAGGATACTTGTCCTAAAACAAGCTATAATATTAAATGGTTTTATATTTTCTACAAAAGGCAAGTAAAATAATGGAGGTGAATATATGTCTGTCATAGAGTTACATATTCAACAGTCAAGACTATCATAGTCCCAAGCTGCAATGTCCAGTGTCCTTTCTCTCAAGTCATCAAATGGATCAGCAAGCATATCAAGGACATTGGACAGAACACCACGTGTATTCTTGGATACAGGCCAGTAGCAATTCTGAAAGGTTTACTATAGTCTAGTCCACTGCTCACACCTGGAAGTTTTCTGGTTGTTGCCTCTCCAAATAATAAACAAGTCTGGCACTGCTTAGCTTTTCATGCCACACATGATTCCCACCAGTTAGACAGAGAGACCGAGTATTTATTTATTTATGTGTTTATTTTTTGTATTTGTGTTATTTATAATACAAAAAAGGGACTTCAGCAAACAATGTGATATCAAATTTCAGCGTCAAGATGTGATACGAACAACAACTACAGTAGCATGACATGTGAATTCTCTCTCTTTTTCCTCTGTTCCATTTTCAGAAAAAGAAAGACTAATATTAAGTTGTTATCATTTGATTCTTTAGAACTTCTGGTGGCTGGTTAACTTGTAGAAAACTATATTTCTGGGATGGGGGGAGTCCACATTCAGAGACATAAAATCCATTCATGCTATTAAACCTGTTTGCTCATTTTCAGAGCTTTTAGAGTTCAACTCTTCTTCATTATAGGAAGTGTACATTCTTAGCCCTTTTGATTAGAAGGCTGCAATTTCAAAAGAATGAAAACACTGGTATAATTCATCTGCCAGAAATATTATTTACAAGAGTCTTCCCTGGGTAATAATATCACATCGGATTCTAAATCTTACATGCTGCGCTAGCAATGAAGCATGAGAAATAATAGTGTTTCATATGTTCAGTTTCTCATCAAATGTCAGTGCTATTGACTGAAAATTCCTTCACTTATGCTTTCTTTGTATCTGCATAAGAGTGTGCATGCTTGCTTCCCAATGCATGCACATCCTTCACCCTTGAGCTGCTACAAGTATTCCCAGTCTTCTCACCTGCATATACTCATGCATTTTTCTGCTTTTCCCATCCAAATATTGCTAACGGTTACCCTTTCTGTTGATTCATAAGTACAAGCTAGGAACTCTCCTAAATATCTGGTACTTTCCCTGCATGCTATCTCTTTAAATAGCTCCTGTTCTTCATTAATATTGTTGGCAGCTCTCTATGTATTCTTTGGGTAAAGCATTGTGGTCATCTGTGTTCATTTGTGGCACTGTGGTTAGAATGCAGTATTGCAAGCTAATTCTGCAAACTGCCAGCTGTTCGATCCTGACCAGCTCAAAGTTGACTCAGCCTTCCATCCTTCCGAGGTGGATAAATGAGGACCCATATTTTTGGGGTCAATATGCTGACTCTGTAAACTCCTTAGAGAGGGCTGTAAAGCAGTATATAAGTCTATTGCTATTATCCTGGACACAGATGACTACAATGCCAAAGGTGAGCACTTTTCTGAAGGACACTGCTACATATGAGACTCTGAAGAGAGATCTTACCAGCAGTTACAGGGAAAAGGTCATAGATTTCCTGCAACAACCACTGAAGGAAAATGCCATTGACAAGCCACAATACTAGCATCTTTACCCTGGGTAAGCCACTCCATGCATATGTGGACTCCCCAAAAACCACAAAGAGAGAAATCCAATCAGACCAAATTTCAGCAGCATCAATTCCATTACCTACAACACTGCAAAACATCTAACAACCCTATTAGCTCCTCAGATTGACAACACCATTCATTACAGCAATAATTCACAGGAGTTTGTTGGCAAGATTTCGAAACTAAACCTTGATCTGGATAAGACTGGTTTCTTATGAGGTGACTTCACTCTTCACTTGCATTCCAGCAACTGATGCTGTCATGATAGTGAAGAAATGACTGCTACAAAACAGCACATTAGATGACAGAGCTAATCTGAGCCCAGAGCACATATGTGCCTTTCTAGATCTCTGTCTGACCATTACCTATTTTAAATACAATGAAGGTTTCTACAGGCAAAAACATAGCTGTGCCATAGGTTCACATATATGCCCCATTGTAGACAATCTCTACATGGAAAAGGAAGAAACAAAAATCCTAAACTCCTTTATAAGAACTCCACCCACTCACTGGCATAGGTATGTGGATTAGGCCTCTTCAAATTAGAATTTCTTTTTCAAACTTATGCAAACTGATATTATTCCCATTCTCCAAGGTATAAATTAACTCAAGATACCACTTACTTTGAT
>JAEANM010013852.1:0-14232 GCA_017656035.1 Myanophis thanlyinensis | reverse complement strand
CTATCTCATATATTAGTTTCACCTTTTAAGTTGCATTTACTGAAATAAATGAACTTTTGCATTATATTCTAATTTTCTGAGTTTCACCTGTATTTGCTGAGATGTCTGTCATACAACCCATCAAATTGCTCTAATTATTCTATGAAATGAATACTCTGTTTTCTTATTACCTGATAAGTTCTTTGAAAATTCAAAAAATGTTCAAAATATAAAGAAACTTTAAGCATATATAAAATTTGATAGACTGCTTTCTATATTAAAAAGCAATTAATTACCCATTTTACCTTGTAGGCATTTTTATGTTATTGTATGGTTTGCTGCTGGAATTAAAAATTAAAACAGAATATTGGCCTGTAACCAAAAATAAATTTAAATTGAAGTGAATTATATGGCTGGATGCTACTGATCACCAGACTATATTCCTTGCTCCCAACTTGAAGTTTTCTTTCTATGGAGAGTTGAAAGACAGTTCAGAAATATGTTGAGTGGACAGGAAAAGAACCAAAAAAATACCCTTTGAAGTTCTGAAATTATTCCAAATCTTTGATAAAAGACATATTGGAAGAGGTCAGAATAGCTTTGATGTGTCCATTTTGGTTACTAACTGAGGATTCAGCCAAAGCAAATGCATACTGCATGTAAGGGCGACTGTGTGTCAATGATGAAATGTTTTTTTGATATTGGCAGCCATGGGCTCATGCCAAGGTCAAAGCACGCCAATATATCCAATGCTCTGTCAGCTACAGACCAAAGGGATGGAAATGAAGATAGAAAAATGTTTGCATTTTTCTACTCTCTCCTAAAATATAGCTCCCCTTGCAGGAAAAGAGAAATTAATTTAGAACAGCTCTCATGCTGTCCATATTTCTGCCCTAATTTGGGGATGTGGCAGGAGACTGTGCAAGGATTGGATCCAAAACTCCTCCCATCCTATCCAGGACTCTTCCTCTCCTTTCATAATTTTCCAAGATGGGAATTTTCCAACCTCAGAAAGCACCAGGGAAGAAATCTCTAACCTTGTGGGGAGACCGTGGCTCTCCACTGTCATAGTCTCAAATGCTACATAATGGAAGTCTAGACAGTATCACCTGTTAATTATCAACCTTTGAATAACAATAGTTTTGAACTATTAAAACAATGTCAAAAGATCACCCTTTTAATTGGCACTCTTTTTTCAATATACATGCTGTTTAGTTACATACACCTGCCAGCATTAAAGAGTTTGCAAGGGAGAGGAAAAGCTGCACCTCTACCAAACATCTGTTTGAGGAATACAGGTAGTCCTTGACTTACGGTATATGTCAACTGTCCTATTTGGCACATTCAACCAAAGAAACTCTCAGCTCTTTACGATTATCAAGAATGTAGCTTTAGTGAAAGATCCATCTAGGTACAGCAGAAGCAAAGTCAGTTTTGGATTTTGCCATGAAAATCCACATAGGTAAAACCTCTTTTCCCCTTCCGGGCCACCCACAGTTCATAATTCACCAATTGGGTTTAGTTATTTTGTTTTCAGAAAGAGATTGTCTGTGCTGCTCAAACATTTCATAACTTGACCTTGGTACCTAAACATCTTGCCGGCAACAGAAGGTTCTTGTTCTGACCTCGGCCTTCCAAGCTGAAAAATAAGCTTTTTCATATCACTCATATCTCTTTATTGTTCAAATTCAAGTTTTATTTGTCACATACATGACACATATATGACATGCAGTGAAATACTTATGTGACTGCACAATGGAGGAAAACAAGAGGAATAGTCTGCAAGAAAGATAGGGATAAGAACAGGATAGGGAGCAGTTAGAGGGAAGTGAACATAAGTAGCGAGAGAAGGAGAAGAAACAGAGACAAAACACGATGTCTGCTGTTATGACCAGTGTCCATCTGGCGCCGCCATCCCAGGTCTCCACAGCAGGTCTCGGCCCTCAGTCCTCAGCTGTTTTTAAGGCTACTGCCTTTGCCTTGGCAGGTCTCGGCCCTCTCAGTCCTCAGCTGTTTTCGAGGCTACTACCTTCGCCTCAGCATCTCTCACAGCCTCCGCCTCAGTGATCCCTCGGGTCCTCCACCTCAGCGGCTTCTCAAGGCCTCCTCTCTGCCCTCCAGCCTGCCCTGGTCTCCCGAGCCTGTCGTCCCAACACCATCTTCTCTAACTCTAGTTCTGTCCTTCATTCTCCTCAGAGGCCACATCTCAGCTGATTCAGATTGCTTAACGGTTGCTTAGCGGTTGCTTAGGTGTTGCTTAAGGGTTGTTTAAAAGTTACTTAAATTATGATTAAATTATAATTAAATTTGGTTAGAAAAAAATACTAAAACAAATAAAAAGAGGTTGGAGCAGTCACGATGGCTGCCTTCCTCACCAGCGCCATCTTGGCTCCATATTGCGGTTACAGAGAAAGTTATTTAGAGCAAACAAAAACAGTCTTAACACATTACAGGCTTTTATCAGGCTTGGAAGGGAGTCCAACGATAACTCATGAATGCCACACTGGAGCTGCAGTTAATTGTCACGAAATCAGAAACAGGCTTACTAAAATGAACTAATTGTTTCCTGCAAACTCCCCTCCCCTTTCGCTCCTCTTTTAATCTCTCTGGGAGGGGCTGTTCATCTTCCACCTGTGCCTTTCCTTCCGAGTTGGCCCTGGTTCCTCAGCTGTTCCTGTCTTCTGATAGCTCTGCGCATGTGCACATCAGGAACAGGTTCCAGCTGTTCTTCTGTCCCACTGTTATCCAACTTGGAAGGCAGGTGATAACTGGCAGATGACCCTGGCTCCAAACTGCCTCTGCTGCAGAACCCTCACCAGAACCTTCCCCAGACTCTCGGACTGGCCCATGTTCCTTCCCAACCTCATCACTGTCTGATTTCACAACCAGCTCCACGGGCTGCTGGCGAGTCACAAGAGCTCTCTTGCATTCTGGAGCTTCCCTCCCTCCTTAGGAATTATCCTATTTCCCCCCCACACCTTGTTGTTTGGCAAACAGCAGATACAACTATGGAGTCGAGTCAGTTTTGACATTATGGTCATAATTGGGCCCCATTTTATGAACTTTCTTGCCACAGTTGTTAGGTGAATCACTGTAGTTGTTAAGTTAGTAACACTGTTGTTAAGAGAATCTTGCTTCCACACTGAGTTTGCTTATCAGCAACTAGTGATCACATGGTTGAGACATTGCAATGTCATAAATATACGTCAGTTGCCAAGCATTTGAATTTTGATCATCTGACTATGGGGATGCTACAATGGTCATATGGGTGAAAAATAGTCATAAGTCACTTTTTTCAGTGCCATTGTAACTTTGAATAGTCACTAAATGAATGGTTGTAAGTCGAGGCATACCTGCAAAGTGATTGTCCCCATCCACCAAATTGTTTCTTAAATAGTATAGAATAGATAAAGGGTCACCTGGGGCCACATTTGCCATCTTTGTTCTGCTTTTAGAATGACCAAAAGCTGCTGCTTTTGGCACTGTCCTCCTAATTACTCACAGTACTGTTTCTGGAAAGTTTTGTATGCTTTTCACAGAGATAACGTAAATTCTTGCTAATGGTCATCTCTCTCTCTCTTTCCCCCTTTTCCAGTTAACCATTTATCTTTGCAGATGTTTCATAAAGAAACATGAACCTACAATTTTGCTAGCTGAACTGATTACTTGCTCTGATCTGGAGGTAGGGCTTGATCAGAGTAGATGGGTACAGATTAAACATAAAGAAGTATCACTGAGCAAGAATCTAAAAAGAAACTAACATAACTCCAAATTGTCATTTTCTGGGATTGCGGCTCCTTCTCATCTCACTCCTTATATAAACCAATGAAGTTAGAAATATTTTCCCTCTATTTTATCTGTTCTCCCAGTAATGTTCTATGCACTAATTTTTAATTTTTTCTTAAAGAGGTAGCTCTAAAAATAAAGGATTGTTTCTTCTTATTTTTTTTCTGAAAAGGCATTTGGGTGAAATGAACCTCTTTCATTCACAGGACTCTATCACTCCCATTTGAATGGATAAAACATGAATGCTAAATTCTTGGAAAAAATGCAACACATTCGATGAGTGGGAAATCTTCTAGAATTTTGCTTGCAGTTTACTGTGGAAGTTTGATGGTTGCTGCTTGATTCTGAGAATTGGGAGTTATTATTATTGTACTTTAGTTCTTTGGTTAATCAAAGTAATACTGCCTCTGATCTGGAAAGCAACCAGGATTTTGATACTTTCTTTGAGTGCTCTGATTATCTGCCTGGGTTGGGAACTGAAACACTGTCCTTAAGTGGTCTCTGCCATACTTAAAGAGTTGGTTCCAGAAGATGGCAGCAGGAGACCAGTGCTGAACCTCATGATATCTCTCCTGGGGATTCTGCCAGTTCAGCCTCCTCTTCTCCAAAGATTCAGGATAAAGTGTCTAGAAATTCATATTGCAGATAGCAATGCAGGAGAGGATCAAATCAGGACAGATGCACAGCTTAGCTGTTATATTATGCTGAAAATTGGTAATTAGTAATAGGCCAGAATGAGGGCTAATATAATTACACTAAAAATAAAATGGAAATTCAGTTGCTATGCTCAACCAGGTTTGGGGTAGGATTGTATCCCTAAAAATTCTGTATTTCCTTTTTTTAAATGTTATATATTTTATTCAAATCATTCTATTAAATACCTTAATGTCATCAACAACATTAAATTAAGATAGGGTAAGGATCCTAAGAAGGGAACAACAATTGTTACAAATTGGGATTACTGCAAGAGGAATAAATGAACTACTAAGTCTAACCCTTCTTTTTTTTTTTTTGCTAAACCAAAAATAATCAATGTAGTGTTTTGTATACTGAAAAATCTCCGATACAGGATAGAACAACTGAGTCCTATCAGGGAACAATCTCTCCTGTTCCTTTCCAAGACTGGATTATAACGTGCTATAAATAAATAGTAAAAAAATAATGGAGAAGGTTTATACAGTTCAAAAGAACAATTATGATACTATTCAAGGAAAGCAATGAAAAATAAAAGAGAGGGAAGAAAATTTGCAGTGATTGATTGAATTAGGCTTTTAAGATGCATGCAAATAAAAAGCAGAAAGACAGGAAAATAATTTAGGACAAAATATAGCAGCAGAAATGGCCACTTGTTCTCAATTGTTAATGTTCCCACTATTTACAAATACACACCTGCTGAAATTTCTTGCTGAGACACTGAGTTGAAATTCATACTAGTTTTCATTTTAAAAAATACTGATACAACATTTTATTATTTACAGTTCAAGCCAACCACAGTACAGTCAAAACAGTGGAGAATGTTTTGACACTAGATGAACAAAGGTAGACTGTTATAAAAGTGGGATACTTCAGTGCATCATAAGTGAAGCAGAGAAATAGGAAATGAAAAAGACTGTGGTTTCCATTCCCCCAACTTCTCCAGCAGATGAAATCCAAAGCTTTGGGAAAGAATTCTTGCATGTATGATTTCCTATCTTCTTCCTCCCTGCACAGGATAACTTGCTGTGGATTTGACAAGTGCCACAGCACCCATTTGTCATAACTTTATTGCAGTCAATTCACAGCCACATTAATGTTCTGAATGACAGGTTCCAAAAAGTACTTTGCATCCTCTCCATATGGTTGTGCAACTCTAATATATACTACTTATGGATTTTCCTTTCTGGACTGAATTGATAACAAAAAAATGAATATTTATTCATAAAAAGTGTATCATACATTTTTGGGGGATTTTTTTTTTACATTGGTCAAAGGTTGTGTGCATTTTCAAAAAGCCATTTTAGAAAGCAAACATTAAACCTGGTCCAACTGGATTTTCCCATGGTGCAGAGGTAGGAATTTGGCCAACAATTTTCTATTGCTTTCCAGAGGTCTAAGGGCTGTGGTGGCTCTTGTGATTAGAACACTGAGTTAGAAGATCATTGAGAGGCCATTATCTCGGCAGTTCAAACATTAGAGTGAGCCACGTGACGGAATGAGCTCCTATCAGTTTGTCCCAACTCCTGACAACCTAGCAGTTCAAAAGCATGTGAATGCAAGTAGATAAATAGGCACCACTTTGATGGGAAAGTAACAGAGACATGAAAGGAGCCGTCTCGGGAATCCACTGGGCAACAATGATGTCCCTGGCTAATCCTTTCAACCAGTGATGGGATTCAGCTGGTTTGAACCAGTTCAGTAGAACTGGTAGCTAATTTTTTGAGGAGTTTGGCAAACTGGCTGAATAGTTCACCTCACAATGCCTGGCCCCACATCACCTCTCTCTCCCTTCCCAGTTACTCTTTGTTTTGCCTTCCAGCCAGCAGGCCACTCACTCACTCACCACACCAACCCAGCAGGCCACTTGCCTGGTTGCTTGCCAGCCTGGCAGGACCCTCACTCACCTACCCACCTGCCTGGCAGGTCCCTCGCTTGTCCACTCTCCCACCCAGCAGGCCCCTTGTTCACCCTTCCACACAGCAAGTCCCTTGCTCGCTCACCCACTCGTTCACCTGGCTCCTTGCTTGCCCACCTGTCCAGTGGCTGCTCACCTACCTGGTGAGAGGCTGCTCACCCAGCTAGGAGGCCAGGTGGGCAAGTCAGAAAAGGAGTGTGAAGTGCAATCCAGAAGTATCAGCAATGCCTGAGATAACATGTAAGAGTCCCCGTGCTCGGAGCTTCCTCTGGGCTTAGATTAAAAAAGAAAGAAACCTTCCAAGTCAGACCTACATGCTGCTCTTATTTCTGAGGCAAATGCAGCTCCACGGGTCCCTGGGAAGTCCATGGTTGGTTGGAGCCCACCCACCCACATCTAACGTGGTAGCTGCAGGAGGTGGCTGAGGTGGGGGGGGGGGACTGGATTTGGATCACTTTTATTGATTACAGCCCAAGGCCCTGAGTCACTATACCTTTGGGATCTGCCTCAGTTCTTAACCAGGGCTTTTTTAATCTTTAACCTTTAACAAAATTTCTATACCGCCCCTCTCCCGAAGGACTTGGGGCGGTGCACAGCCATTTAAAAAACAAGACACATAAAATTTAAAAGCAATGAAAAATGGATTAAATTGAAGGCCAAAATAGGTATTTAAATAAACCAAGTTCTAAAAAGTTAAAAAAAAAATTAAAATTTAAAATTTAAACAATTCAACTAATTAAAATCGAAATTTTTAAAATCCCGTTAAGTGTCAGGCCAGACTGGCTTGCTGGAATAAATGAGTTTTTAATGCACGCCGGAAAGTCCGCAGGTCCGTAATAGTCCGAATCTCCGGGGGCAATTCATTCCAGAAGGAGGGTGCAGCCACAGAGAAGGCTCGTACCCTCGGGGCTGTCAGACGACAACGTCCCAACAATGGAACCCCGAGGAGGCCTGCCCTGTGGGAACGCACCGGTCGGCTGGAGGCTGACGATTGCAACAGGCGGTCCCGTAAGTACCCGGGTTTTTCTCTTTCCAGCAATGTGGGGAAAGTTTACTTCTTGATGGAAGGATCTGAAAAAGCAATGCCTCAGTCAGAGAACAAGAGAAAAGCTGAGGTGAGTGCAAGGGAGGAACTTTATCCAGCCAGGTAACCAAGAACTCTTGGTACATTCAAGCAAAATCCATAGGAATAGAAAACCGTATCTGTGTAAATCTATGTTCCTAAAACTTGATTATGATAATGTGCAATGAGAATTTTCGAGCTGCAGCCAGAGCAATTTCTCTACCTTGGTGTTTAAAGGCTTTGCAGAAATCAGTGATCCCAGTTCAGCCAAGATCACAGTTCAGTCAAACTTTGAAGCATCAGGGAAGCATCCTACTTGTTTCTACGTGCTCCAATTGTTCTTTCTTAGAATAGAATAGAGCTGGAAGGGACCTTGGAGGTCTTCTAGTCCAGCCCCCTGCTCAAGCAAGAGAGACTATACCACCTCAGACAAGTGACTGTCCAGTCTCTTCTTAAAAACCTCTAGTGATGGAACATCCACAATTTCTGGTGGCAAGCTGTTCCACTGGTTAATTGTCCTCACTGTTAAGAAGTTTCTCCTTAATTCCAGATTGCTTCTTTCTTTGATTAGTTTCCATTATGTCTTGTCCTATCCTCGAGTGCTTTGGAGAATTATTTGACCCTTTCTTCTTTGTGGCAGCCTCCCAAATACTGAAATATTGCTATCATGTCACCCCTAATTCTTCTGTTCTTTAGACTAGCCAGACCCAAAACCTGCAGCCATTATTCATATGGTTTAGCCTTCAGGTCTTTGATCATCTTAGTTGTTTTTCTCTGAACTTTTTCCAAAGTCTCAACACCTTTTCAGTAGTATGGTGACCAAAATCCATTGCAGTACTTTCCATGTGGTGTGTCTTGATCTTTGGCCACACTTATATACGTGGCTAATCTAGATCACAAAGGGGGATAATTAATTGTTACCAAAGTGTATACTGTAGAGTTTTGGGGGGGGGGGGTGGAAGGAGAGAGGGAGTGAAAAGTGAATGAGTTATGGATGGATAGATGGATAAATACATAGAGGGAGGGAGGGAGGAAGGAGAGGAAGGAAGGACCACAAACCCAGGCACTAGACATGGTTTCAGAAGACGCTTTGAAACAGCACAGCAATCCAGGGCTGGAAGGGACCTCAGAGGTCATCTAGTCCAACCCCCTGCTCCAGCAGGAGAGCTTATATAATAACAAACTTGTAAAGCTGCAAACATCACAGATAACATTTCAGAATAATCTCCCATAGAATGATGCAAAAGACAAGAGAGGTTGTAGGAAATTACAATCTGAGATGGACCTATTAGTAGGAAAGGAGACTAGAATGAGCAGTAATACTTTGCAAGATACATCAGACCTGAAGTCAAGATGTTTGTTATTTATTTGCACAAGGCGAGCATTCTTTTTATTTGAAAACTACTCACTCCAGTGAGGCAAGCAGCCAGGTGTGACAAGCAGTGGCTGGGAGAGAGGTGGGGCCAGGAGTGGTGAGGAAAAGCCAGATGAGACAAGGTGCCCCTCAAAGTGAGTGATGTCAAGTTGGCCATACCCACCCAGTCCCATGACCACCCAGCCACACCTCATAGGGCAGAGAACCAGTTGTTAAATTATTTGAATCCCACCACTGCTTTCAACACTTGGTAGGTGCTTCCGACACGAATGTAGTAGTAGTCCAGAAGCCTACACAGAGTAAATGAATGTGAATATTATTATTATTAACTTCAATCTGAAGGTCACCGCAGAAAAGTCCCAAAGTTCCTTGGTGTGTGATTGGTGGTTTCAGTATTTATGAATTATGAATTATTTCTTTACTGTTGATTTCTAAAAATTCTCTACAGCTAACAAAACTATATTAAAAAAAAACATATAAATGCATCCATATCCATACTTAAACCTAGAATTTTATTACATAATTTCTCTTCAAATCTTCAAAATTCTGCAAAATAAGTATGTCTTCAGTGTCCTTTAGAAAAATGTCAGAGAAGATGCCACTTGAATCTCAGGAGAAAGAGTGTCTGTCATTTGGGTATATACAAAAGCAGCAGCAGCAGATTCTTGTTCCTAGTTCCCTTATTTGAGTTTGAGATTCTTAACACCTCTGTTCCAAGTAAACATAATGGATAGGCTGGTACTATTTAGAGTAGGTATACAGATAGGATTTAATAGGATATAGTAGAAACTTTGCCTCCGAATAAATTACAATGTGACAGGGTGGTCAGGCATGTAAAATTTAGATAAAAGAACTACATTCTCACCCTGCCCAAATCGAAATAGCTCTAAAGGGAGTGCCCAGAGATCAAAAGAGAGAGGTTTACCTATAGCAACCCAAAGTTGTGTGTTGATCCGATTCCTATGAGAGTCATCTGACTGCAACAGTGAATAGCTAGTGAAGTATGTCAGCTTCCCCAGTTTGTTGCTAATCTGGCAACAGTAAAACTGCTCTGGCTTGCAGCCTGAAAGGACAAACACTACTTGAATACCAGAACAGTTAAGGAATGCCTAAAATGTTGGTCATCAGGTCATGGCAGAAAAAAAGAGGTTGTTGGACTACTTTTATATGATTGTTAGGCACAAATGGGAAAACGATTCAGAGACCCATGGGCAATTTATGATAAAAGTGGCACCAACTTAACTCAGAATGGTTCAAAGAACACAAATAAGATGGAATAGAAAGGATAACTATCATGCATTCTGCAACGTGTATCACTATGATTGGCCATAACAGTAGGGAAAAAAACATCAAACTGTAGCTGGACAACAGAAAACTCAAGAAAAGCAGAAACAGCAGCATTTTTATATAAGTTAAGTAAGTACACAGTCAACATTATTTTATTTATTGTTAACAATTCTTAAATTTGAAGTGTGTTAGGTTGCTAAAAATCGTCATATGAGAATGAACTGTAGGAATGACTTTTAGTGCAACCATTTTTTAATTTCTCAAAGCAATTCTGGAATTCACTAGCAACAGTTATTATGCTTGTAATTATGTACATGTTTCAGTTAGTGTTTAGAATCCTTGGACACCTTGCTTTGTGAGCATCCCTGCGAGTGGGAATGACTATCAACCACATTTCCATCATTTTAAATACTATTTCAGGAGCTAAAATTAATGGCAACCAAGAACTGAAAGTGAACTCTGAAAACGAAATAAGAGAAGATACTGAATTATTTATTGAAATTCCATGACACTGCTAGCACACTTAGAAACAGTATGAATGTACAGCTATTGCAAATATTGAAATAGAACGTTTTATTTACAGTCAAACTACTATTTAATCTGGCATCTTTATCTCAAACATTTCCTCAGAATTCTGTCCTGATTTCATTGTAATTTGCTTCAGACAAACTATGTTTTGGCTTTGAATTCTGAAACCTAAAGGTACAATCCTATTGTCCTAAGATGTGGTGATTTAAGAGCCCTGCGAAATCATGCAGTTTCCTCACTTTTCAGATGTGTTGGACATCAGGTTCCAGAACCTTCAAAAGCTTGGAATATCTGCCATTTGAACTTCAGCACATTTGAAGGGAAATGTCACATTGAGAGTACAATGAAAATTGTTTTACTGCAGAAGATATGCAGATATAGCAGCATGGATAGGCTCGTACAATGTTACATTTGGCATATTACTACTACCAGAGCACTTGTCCTTGTGTTTTTAATTATTTTTATTAAAGTATTTTTACAAAATAAAAACAATACAAATTTAGAGAAAAGGGTTAACAGAAGAGAAAACTGAGAACACAAAAGATTATATAGAGAAAAGTAGATTTTAGTCTTCTTTACAGTAGTTATAAATTCATTTATATTTTATCCTCTCATTGTGATTGTGTTTATTACTGCAGCCCCTTTCTTTCCATATTCCACCCTTTCTATTCACCCTCACCATATTCACCCCCATCAAGCCTATAAATCACATTTTTTCTGTTTCAGCAAAAAAATCCATGAAGGGTTTCACATCACTACAAAATGTAGTTTACTATCTTTTCTCTAATCAAATAAGTCCATTTTGAAATCTCTGCAAATTCTGTCATCTTTATCAGCGACAACTCCACTGTGGGTTTTTCAGTCTTAGTATTTGCTCTTGGTGTATTGACAAATAGAGTAGTGCTATAGATGGAACAAAGAAAAAGCAAGCTTATGCCAAATCAAGCCTTGGTTGTCTTAATATCAACACACACAAAAATCAGGAAATGGATGTAATACCAAAGATAGTAAAAAGGGAAAGATGAATACAGTAAATATCAATATTCCTTATCAGATTTTTTTCCTATTTACATTAGCTGTCTGGAGTGTATGATTTGACATAACTCAGTATTCAAGATGATTCTCAAATCTGATCCTTTAAGCTACATTTTCATTGGAAAAAAAAAATAGAACAATCTGAGCTTTGCTCATTTCTCCATAGTACTACTATTTTCAATCTATCAGCACTCATCCAATCCACTAGTAATATAGTCAAGGAGTTCAGACAGTCCCGATAAAGGAACGGTTTTCTCTTAAAAGCCATTAAAAGATCATTGAGAGAAAGTAAACAATTCCTGGAAAAGCAGACTCAAAATAATGCTGGCTTGCATACGATGAGGCAGAGAGACATTCTGGCATACTCTTCTCTACAGCCAATAAAGTAGCATTCCTGGAATCCTTGCATTGTTTCCTGACTTGCTCTACCTTGAAGGACTGACAGCTGAGACCCGCAGAATAGCCTTTGGCCTGCATGTATTGGTCAGGCAGATTCCAGCTAGAGCCAACAGTTCCAAAAGTAACAAAAGCTCGAGACTTAGCGGGCTTTATAAATAATCATTAGCATTCCAAATAGGTCTGGAAACAAATTGACAGACAATGGAACCTCCTAATATTATTACTCTATCATACTCCAAGTGGTCCTTGAATTATGGCAATTGATCATAAAATTTCTATTTCTAAGCAAGACAATTGGTTAAGTGAGTTTTGCCCCATTTTACAAACTTTCTTACCACAGTAGTGACTCGATGCAGTTAAATTTAGTAATACAGTTGTTAAGTGAGTCTGGCTTTCCCATTGACTTTGCTTGTCAAAGGGTCACAAAAGGGTATCACATGACCTCAAGACGCTGCACCCATCATAAACACATGCCAGCTACCAAGCATCTGATTTTGATCACGTGACCATAGTGATGCTGCAACTGTTGTAAATGTGAAAAACAATCATAGGTCACTTTTTTCAGTGTTGTTGAAACTTTGGACATTGAAAGAATGGTTGTAAGTTGACGATTACCTGTAGTTTGCATTGGTCAGCAGGCAGGCAGTTGTGTTATGCATTAGTGTAGCTTCTGATTCATCATCAAGGAAGCTCCAGGTAGTGGAAATGGCATATAGCGATAATAAGGCCTAATCCTTCCAATCAGCACTTCCTGATTTAGGAAAGATTGTATTTGACAAACCAACCATTGTCTCCAACCGCTGCAAGCCCAGAAGAACCCCCGGATAGCAGAACTGAACGTTTAGTGCAGGGGTCCCCAATTCCCAGGCCGTGGCCCATTACCAAGCCACAGAAGTGACAGGCAAGTGAGCACACACAGCTACATTTGCACGAGCAGCAAGCAAGCACACGGAACCATCCCCTCCCCCCCACCAGTCCACAAAGCCAGAAAGGTTGGCGACTTCTGCTTTAGAAAGACTACCATCCTATTAAGAGCTGTAATTGGAATTACGTTAGATGAAGAATTAAAAATAATTTGAGGATTAATATTAAACTACTTTTTGTAATGGTTTTTTTACTTGTGAGAATTTTCTACTGCACAACAGTTCCCTGTTTAAATATCAAATGATTTTTCATTGCCCAATTAAAGACCCTATAAAATGCTGTTTATATAGTAATTTATAACAATACTTATTTCAACTGCAACACAAAATACATTTCCCCTTCTGATATTCACCAGCATCTCTTTAAACTGAATTGACCATTCAGCCACACACCAAAAAGGAACACAAAATAATAGCACCACAATGCCAGCTGAATATCACAAAAACAACTGAGATCTGGGAAAAAAAACTGGTAACAAAAGCAAATATATATCTAGTAATTTTAGCAGCACGTATAATAAGTAGGTACAGTCAGGAAGACCCACAAGTACTGGGATATTTAAAAAAAATAAAGTTCTTGAAAGATGTCCACAAAAACCAATGTCAGGATTAGTTGCTTTTAAGAATATAAAGCATAAACAGCCTGTCATGCTTTTCAAGATTACAATGAAGTATATATTGATGATAAATGGTTTTTAGCCTACTATTTTTACAACTGTTTTGGATTCCATATTTTACATTACAAGAAACACAGATTGTTCAAAATATTGTATCTTTTCCATTTATCAGCATTTTTGAAATTCAGGCAATCCTTGAGTTACGACCTTAATGGAGCCTGCCCAGTGGTGAAATGCAGCCTGGTCATACCAGTTCTGCCAATCCAGTAATGGCTGTGATGTTTGGCCCCGCCCATCCACCCCTGATGATGTTTGGACCCTCCCACCTGCCCCTGCTCTTTTGTCTCTTATATCTGCTTATTTTTTTTATTTATTTTTTTTACTGACCCAAATCACGCAGAACCCAAAACCTCATGTTTGGGACCCCAAATTCATCTTCCCAAACTTCATCTTTAAGAGCACCCATTTTACAGAAGCCTCTGTTTTTCTTTCTATACTGCTCTTGCTTCATTTTATCTTGCAGCCTGGTCGCACCGGATCTCCTGAATGGTAGTTGTTCTGTACCATATAAGGTATGGAGCAGACACCAAGTCTGGCGCGGTTAGTCAGAGAGCGGGAAAATCCTGCTC
>JAEANM010013850.1:0-13195 GCA_017656035.1 Myanophis thanlyinensis | reverse complement strand
AGAGAGAGAGAGAACAATGTTTGAAATGGAAGGCACGCTCTCTTACCTAAGCCTCTGCCTTTCCACTTCTTTGTTTTCCATTGTCTTTGTTCCTCATCTAAACACTAATTAGCTGAGTATTTTTCTTTCTGATTTTTTGGTTTTTTAATGTCCCATACAATGGGTGAATTCTGTCTAACTCAACAGCAGGGGTTCTGCAATACTAATTCACATAGGAGTGTCGACGATTACAATCCTTTCATTCCCATAGTACCAAAAGAAAAATAAATATGAAGTTTACACATAACTTACACGTAGTCTCCAGACATGAAAAAGCTTTTGAAAAATAACATTAACCCCAAACTCCTAATAAATAAATAAGTAACCTTAGAAAGTTTAGTTTTTGTTAGCAAAACACATAAAATCTTTATTTGAGGTACATTACAAAGCTGTTTGAGCTCAGTGTATTTATTATGCCTCAAATGAAAAAACATCCCAGAAAAGTATTGAAGAATGCAAAAATGGCTTTCTGAAAGGCTAATTTTTATGTTTTGTTTTCTTTTAAATCCAGTCACAGATAATCAGGAAACGGTTCAAAGTGCCTTCAGTTATTTAGAGGCTGGAAAAAATTTAACCTGAGCTTCCTTAAGAGTTTTAATCAGATCCAGTATGTATAGACTGTATGCCATGATAGCAGTGTTCCAGTATCTCAGAGATTACCACAAAGAAGAAGGAGTCAAGCACCTGGGGGCAGGAAAGTAGCAATGGATGGAAACTAATCAAGGAGACAAGCAACCTAGAATTACGAATAAATTTCTTTATAGTTAGAACAATTAATCAGTGGAACAACTTGCCTCCAAAACTCGAAGTTTTAAGGAAGAGATTGGACAACCATTTGTCTGAAATAGTATTTGTCTTAAATCATCTTTTAAGATTTTGAATAGCTCAGCTAGAATACTGTCACCTCCATTAGCTTTGTTGTTGCTGAGACTTTCTAAGGTCTATTTGACTTCACATTCCAGGATGTGTGGCTTGAGGTCAGTGACCACATCATCATGGTTGTCAGGGATGTTCTTGTATAGTTCTTCTGTGTAATTTTGTCATCTCTCCTTAACCTCTTCTGCCTCTGATAGGTCCCTGCCATTTTGGTCCTTTATCATGCCCATCTTTGCATGAAAGATGGGCATGATAAAGGACCAAAAATTCTTATTCTAATGTTCAAGCAATAATTTGGAACTCAAATAGAAATTCAAAAATCTGAAAGCCATTAAAGTTAATAGCACTGACTCCTGGCCAGCTGGATCTTGCATGTTTATCAGTGGCAACGTCTTCTGACCTACTCAAAAGTCTGTCTCACTATTGCCAGGGATGCTTATGCCCAGGTTGCTAATATTTAGAATAGCAATAGCACTTAGACTTATATAGTGCTTCACAGTGCTTTACAGCCCTCTCTAAGCAGTTTACAGAGTCATCATATTGCTCCCAACAATCTGGGCCATTTTACCCACTTCAGAAGGATGGAAGGCTGAGTCAACCTTGAGCCTGGTGGGATTTGAATTGCCAAATTTCAGGCAGCCAGCAGGCAGCAGAAGTAGCCTGCAGTACTGCAGTCTAACCACTGTGCTTATAAGGCTCAAGATGTTTCTTATATGTTGCACAACCAAGTGTGTTGAACTTTCTTAGGCTAAGACATACACTTTAGGCAGGGCAGGGGTCACTCTCAAAAAGTAGATAGAGATGAAAGAAATGTGATGCTGTGTCAACTTGATGTCATTTCAAAGTACATGGTTAATGGTCTCAGGTCTCCTGCAAATAGCAGCATTAAAACCATCTCAAAAAGCCAGGCAGGATCACAGCTGGTTACTATTGGAACATAAGATCACTGGAAATTTCAAAGCTGTGGCCAAGACAAGAAAAACCAATCAATCAATCAATAAGAATAGAGTTTGAAGGGACACGAGAGGTCTTCTAATCCAACCCCCTGCTCCAGCACAAGACCCTGTTCCATTTCTGACAAGTGACTTTTCATTCTCTTCTTAAAAACCTCCAGTAATGAAACACCCACAATTTCTGAATCACTTTTTCTAATATAATTTTTACACTTCTTAACAAAAGTGATTTTGCTTAACAAAATCAGTTTTGCTAATACAGACAAAGCAACATGTATAGTAGAAAACCAACTTTTTAGCTTCTCAGTGTGATGATTTTTTTCTGAGTCATATTTTAAAAACTACACTTTGGCAACAATTTTTCAAGGACTTTGCGGATTGCAGACAAAGCTCATGTCTTCCTGCCAACTAAAAGTAACAGTGAATTTAGGAGTGTTTCCATTTGAAGAGACATGTTAACTGCTCAGTTAATGAAATGTTGATTGACTAAAATATATCTTAGAAACAACATTTAAGAAATGCATTTCTATTAGTGTGGACTTTATTTTGTTAGTGCCAAAGATGTTTGCCTTGTACATGTGATTAAAAACAAACATCTCTAAGAGAAAGAAATGCTTGGTAACAGGGATTTAGATATTGTATTGCCTGGAGGTTATTTGCTTCTGGTTAAATAGTCTTCTCTGAATTTTTCAAATAAGAGGGGACAAAATTGTGAACTGTTGTTTGCACTAACTACATATGAATTACCTTTTATAATTTTTAGGACAGCATTTCCACAATTCTGAGATCATATACCATGCCGCCATTTTATTATTTCCAACCAAAAAAATGTTCAAAAAAATTATTGAAATGCAATGTTTGCCTGAAAAATGTGGAACGATTGGGAAAACATCATAAAATATTCTCTTGCCTCAAAATTCTGTAGCAGAAAACATTTAAACATTTGACTCAGTTCCAGCAATTCTATGATACAGAATGGTATTTTCCTATTCATAAATGGATAAAATGAAACAAAATGCAGATGATATTATTATCAGAAAGCTGACTGCAAATTTGTCATTACGTTAAACTAGCCGAGGGATGGCATTTGATTTCATATTAGATGCTGAAATGAATTTTCTCTTTCAGTGATCAGACTTGCACAGATTTTACACTGCTGAAGTTTCGTTTGTAGCCAGTAAAACATTTGAAGGGAGGGGGAATACAATTTAACAAAAGTAGCAAATGCATCTTGATTGTTTAAGATTGTTTAAGTTATTTCAACTAACTGGATACATAACAGTTAATCAGCTGTGTGAAAATAATGGAAACTACTTCCAAATATAAGAGTAGTAATAAATGGTAAGAAGATACATAAATTTGTCTGGAGGTGGTACATATTATTAGCTTGTCAGCAGCAAGAATTGTTGTTCAAGAAATTGAATGAATCCTTAGCCTTGGTGAGAAAATATGGAAGGCAGGAGATCAAAACTAGCCAATCTATCGCTCAACAAACATACTATTATGACTTGTACTACATTACTGCTATAGTACTAACCTTGGTACTACAAAGATATCCTTAGTGCATCTCAGAAGCTCAGAATTTCAAAGAAGTTTGATAGAATAACAGAGTTGGAAGGGACTTTATAGTCCAGAAGGTTAAACTCACTTTCATGTGTTTTGGAGAATAAGTTGAGTCCCTCTTCTCTGTGGCAACCCCTTTGACATTGGAACACTGCTATCAAATGTCACGTCTAGTCCTTTTTTTCTTTAAACTAGACATACTCAATCCCAGCAACCGTTCTTTATATTTTTAACTTCCAGTCCCCTATTGATTTGTGTCGTTCTTCTTTGTACTCTTTCTAGAGTCTCAACATCTTTTTTACATTATGGTGATGTAAACAAGTTTAGGCCTGGTCAATTTTATTAAAAACACAGTTAGTTAAACCCATTCACATTTTTTTTTAAAAAATGCAGCTATATACTTAAATCTTTATTATTATTGTTACACTCAAGCATCTTTATTAAAACTGTTCCTAGGCAATCTAATTCTTTGCAAGGTCAGGATGCTGAACCCTTAAGTATAAAACTACACCTTCTGGAGAGTCCTCCTGTTTCTCCTTCTCCTTTCCAGCTTTCAGAATAGTCATCCTAAAAACATTCAGCTCAAGGTAACTGATTCATTCAAATAAATCACATGGTGAGTTTTAAAAAGGAGGTCAGCAGCAGGGTAGTTAGACCAAGTATTCATTGGGGCTGTGTCTGTTCTCTAATTTGCCTGTGGATAATTTGATTTTTGTTTGTTTGTATTATTTTTTTGTTTTAGCAGGCTGCATTTCCCACTGCTCTTATAAGCGCAAATAATTGCTCTCATTTTTTAAAAGGAACGAAAGCAGGAGATAACCCCCTAGAAGGCTGAGCCACTGTGCTAGCTACAAAAATTAATATTGAATACTCCTAAGTAAAAGTTGCTACTGATAAAGACAGTAATATGAAAGCTGTAAATAATGGGCCTATTTACATGGACTCTGGGCAAACTTTGTGAGTTGTTTTCTTGTCTAGTAAACTTTCAAGGTTGGAATTCTATCATACAAAGATAATATATTCACAATACATCTGTACAGACAAGGCAGACAACAATAACCAGTGAGTGACTTGCAAGAGAGCCTGCAAGAATGGTGCAAGCTAAATAATTTGTATTTATTTATTCAATGGGTATAGCTGCCCGTCTCCCCTGAGTGAATTTGAGCAACTCACAACAATTAAAATGGCATCCAAAACAAAAAGCCAATCAATAACACCATACATATAAACAAATTAAAAGCACAAAAAATAACAATCAACAACAGAATCCAATCAATGCATCATGTTGAATACAGACATTCAAGAAACTTTCCACTACACCAGTTGTCTAGGCCATATCTTCAGGGCTTCCTGAAGCCCAGCAGCGTCATACCTAATATAAGCTATGGGGAATGAGGGAAGGGCACTAAGGCAAAAAAGAGATTTTTATCAGCTAACACTCCTTTTTAGAAAGAACCCATAACATACCTCTTTTACTACATGAGAGGTGTGTCAAGCCCTCTATCAAGCTCTCTATCTAGCCCTCTATGAAGCAGAACAGTGGCGGAATTCAAACTTTTTTACTACCAGTTCTGTGGGCATGGTTTGGTGGGCATGGCTGGGGGGGTGTCATGTGACTGAGTAGGTGGTTTCTGTAAGTAGGGCAATAAAGATTAGGCTAGAAACAACACTAGAATGTTTTTCCCTGCCTTCTTTACAGGATTAACCCTTTAAAATGGAAAAAAACAACCAACCAAAAGATTTCTTCTAACAACCGGTTCTCTGAATTGCTTAGAAAATTTACTACCAGTTCTAGCGAACCTGCTAGAACCTGCTGAATTTCACCTCTGGAGCAGAGGAACTCCCTATGGAGAGGAGCTCCCTCAAATATTCCAGACCCATACCATATAAGGATTTATAAGTCATTACCAGCACCTTGAATTAAACCCAGAAGCATACTGGTAATTGATGCAGCTTGGGCTCTATCAGTGCTGATCAAGAAGCGCACATAACTACTGCACAGTTGCATTTTGCACCAATTGCAGCTTCTGGGTGCTCTTCAAGAATAGCTCCATGTAAAAACATCACAAGAATTTATTAGAGAGGCAACAAGGGCAATAAATTAACCTCACTGTCCAGAACAAATATAACTAGCACACAAGATAAAATTACACAAAGACTCTCTCCTAGACATGGCTTCAATCTGATCTTTGAGCGGGAGTTGTGTGTCCAAGAGTCTGACTCCAATCTGAGTCCAGATTATATACAGTATCAGGTCATTTGGGAGCAATGTCTCTTTATCCAGAACTAAAAATGGAAACTGTAGGACCCAAAGCTACTCAGTCTTGCTGGGTTTGAGCTGAAGTCTATCATTCCAATCCAGACCCCTATAGCCTGGGAGTGGATATCAAGAGCACTGCTTAGTTTATTGGAGCAGAGATATAAAACTGGGATACTATGATACTTCACCCTATAATGATGGATAATTTCATCCAGTGGCTTCATGTAGATGTTAAGCATAAATGGAGAGGCAGAGCCCAAAGAAGGACCTCTTGTTTCCAATCAACTGACTGGAACTTTCCATAGAGTAGGGGTGTCACACTGGTGGTCCATGAGCGAGATCCGTCATGTGCAGGCCACGCCCACTCCAGCTCCATGAAGGTAAAAGATGTTGTAAAATGTCACATGACAGCAATGTGATATGGCGAATTTGACACTCATGCCCTAGAGGAAGAAAGAGAACCAGCACAGTATAAGGCTGCCCACACCAACCTTCAGAACTAATCCAGATGGGACCATAGTGGATGATATCAAAAGCCACTGACTCGTCAAAAAAAGGAAGGATGGAAACACTTCTCCCATTTTGCTCACACCAATAGTCATCCAAAAGCATGGCCAATATTATTTCAGTCCCATACCCATGCTGGAAACCAGACTGTAAAATAATCCATTTCATTTAGGATCATCTAAATTGTTGAAATTGTTGCATAATTACCTTCTCAAAATACTTCCCTAAAAAAAAGGAAGATTGAATACTGGACAAAAATTGTCCAATATGAATGAATCTAGCCATATTATTTTGAGAAATGGATGAATGAACACTTCTTTTTAGACTCTAAATGTAATGCTACATTTAAACATATGTATTACTTTAGTTGTAAAATCCACAGCTTTATTGGGAATAAACTGTATCATTTTATAATGATTCCTATTCAGTTATTAACCAGATCTCAGTTTCCAAGTCCAGGCAGGGCTGGCCAGGTGTTGTTCACAGCTGAAAGCACTTCTCTTATAGCATATGTAGATGTATGCTACAATTTAAAAAACAACAAGTTCTGTCTGATTATAGGTAAGTGAGATTATCTTTAAATAAAGAATTTTTCTGGGCAATGATCACTGTTGCATAACCCAGCACAAGCAGATAAAAGAAAACTGAAAACTAAGCCATATGGCCAGGGACCACTGCAGTATGTGATCTGGCAAACATGTTTGAAATTGAGTCAGAAAAAGAAAACAAGATTGAAGAGAGAGACAGACAGACAGACAATGAATACAGGTCTTTTATTTTGCATTAATTCATAAAACATCATTATCAATTACCGGAGAAACTGCAGTTCTTATGTTGTAGCTAGTCAAAATATGATTCAACATTTCACATGGATTGTTATGGTATTATCAGTCATGGATACTACCATCATTAACTGGATATATTAACAGGCAGAGGAGGACACAGATAACTGTAAAAGAGGACAAAAAGGAGACACTGTTTAATTTTTGTAATACATTAATTGGAGAGGGCAGATGGAAATAAATAAACAGGCACATTTTGAAGAATGTACTAGCACCAGTTGTTTGCCTAGTGGGCTGGTGACTGCCAGTGGCAAACAGGTTACAAGGCAAAAGTCTTCAACCTATAACTGATTAAGGCCTTGTCAGTTTCAAGCAGAATTGCTTAGCACTTATAAGGGAAACACTGCACCACATAGAAAAGCTACTCAAGAAAAGATACTCAGAGTCAGACAATATTTGATTTTAAAGCTATGCCTATTGGAACAAAAAACCTGAGGGAGTTTTTCCTTCCTAGACCTTGCATAATGCTAAATTTCAGGTTCTCTGGAAGAAAATATTTTTCCCCCTAATCTTTCCTTCAGAAATTCAAAACCAGAGGGTCAAAAACAAAATCTAACAACCCAGGAGAAACATGACTTCTTGAAATCTTTTGGATAAAGATTGCAATGCATCAAAATAAGAAACCCCAAACATTTCTAATTCTCAGGCATAAAAACACTTAATTTTTGTCAGCTGCAAGCCACATTTTGGCATAGTTTAGCTATTACAAGCAAAAGCACGACTGTCAGAAAATAAAGAACAGCTGAATGAATAAAGGAACCATTTTTTGTTTCCCTGGCGTACATATGTAAAGTGTTCAGATGCATTCATTCTCAATAAGGATAGTCCTAAATTAATCCAACCAGGTTAGCCACCACACTTTCTGCATCCCTTTCGCTTTTCCAGAGTCTTTCTCATCAGGAGCCTTGTAAAGGAAACCTTGAGGAAACAGCAAATTCTGTCTCTGTCCTGATTGTCTGGTTTAGGATTAAGTTTCAATACATCACAAGCCATGAAGACAACCCTGGCATTGCAATTTGTCACACTTTTTTTATGTGCCATATCTCACTGTAGTGCATTCTCCCCAGTTACTGCCAGAGGCTACACATCTAGAACAAAACTCACATAGCAAGAGAGGTAAAAATCATAGCAAGTAAAATTAATAGCTGTTATTTTACCTTTCCCATTTCTAGAGACTGTGATTAGTTGTTCATCAGCTCAGCTCAGCTCAGAAAGGGGTCTCCTTCTCTTGCCTGAACTTATGGAAAGTTTTATAAATCTGAACCAAGGAGAAGTAGCATAAATCTGATCCAGGAAGAAGTAGCAAATGATGTTTTTTTTTAAAAAAAAATTAAGTGATTTAGATGATACTCAAGAGTTGCATAAAGTAACTTTTCAGGGGGGAAAAAAACAATTCTAGTCCTTAGGAAATTGGATGAAAGTGCAACACTTGGGATCCAAACTAAAAAAGGTGCTTCAGAGCATGCAAGGACACACATGTAACACCCATCAATGAAACATCATATTCTATAGTGCAGTTGTGGAACACCACCATATGATCCTAGGTAAGGACATGGTTGGTTTGAAGAACTGAATAAGGTACTACTGAAATATCCCCATTTACTGTTACAGAGTGCAGTGGTTAGAATGCAGTATTGCAGACTAACTCTGCCCATTGCCTGGTGTTCGATCCTCACTTGCTCAAGGTTTCCTGCCTTCCAGTTTTCCAAGGTCAATAAAATAAGGACCTAGGTTGTTGGGGACAAAACGCTGACTCTGTAAACCATTTAGACAGGGCTGTAAAGCACTATGAAGCAGTATATATAAGTCTCAGTGCTATTGCTACTTTCAAACATATTTTCTCCTTCACATCTGAAATATTGCACAGCCTTTTTAAAAAAAATTTTAAATGAGATGTATTCTTCCTGAAGACAGACTAGATCATACACTATATAACTCCCAACACTAAAGAATCAGACATAGGGACATAGTTGTTTCAATGCCATAAACATGCTCCTAATTTTAATCAGTGTCAAATGGCACCAAGCAGAAACAAAAGATGATTTTAAAGGAGAAACAAGATCTACTTTTTCTTGAGCATTGGGGAAACAATCTATGTCTCTTCTGCTTAAAACATCCAGTCATAAAAGCCACCTAGTTCCATGGAATTTACTTGTAAGTAAACATGAATTAAAGAGGTTCTCAGACATGGCCTATTAGATTTCTCTGCATGCAAAGCCCTAAAGCGTCTTCATAGCTACTAAACAGTCCATTGGTGCTGCCTTAGATTAGATCAGCTATGCTCAGTCTTGGCTGGTTTCAGATATGTAGACTCCAGTTGGAGTCCATACATCTGAAAGCTGCCAAGGTTGAGAAACATTGAATTGATTTCTCCTTTCCCTATCCAACCTGTTTTTCTCCCAGAGCAATGCACGGCACTGAATAGCAGCACTCTTGGTCATTCATTAATTCATTTATTGACTTCCCTCTTGATCATTGATCCTAAATATTTTGCAATAAGATGCAGGATTACCAGACTGCCTAAAATAAGCAGTTATTCAACATATCTAAGAGAGGAACTAACAGAGTGCTTTCTTTTCTTTGGGATGAATTATGTTGCAGAAGCCAGTGCTGAGTTCTTAGAAAGAACCTGAAAGAAAGACGGACTCTTTCTTTTTTTTCAGGACAAGTTATAAAAACAATTTGTCAAAATCAAGTCAATGGGCAAGAATGGTTGACTCAAGAAATTAGCTCTGCCAAATATGTATAATCTTTGTTTGTTTGTTTTGTCTCTGTGTTCTTTTTTATTTTTTTTAAAGTAATTGTTAAACTGAAATCATCCCTGAAACTTGTATTTTACCCATGAAAGGAAAAACATACAGGTCTAAGGATGGAGTAACATTTGTGGAAGGAAGAAATATTCTGCTCCAATGTCATTTTTCTGGATCCATCTCTTTTTTTAAAGCAATCACAGAAGCCAAAGCCAAAGCATTTCTCCCCTCAGAACAATACCCAAAGTTTGTAGCTTTTGTCAAAGGGTGACATTTCACCTTGAATTCCCATGCTCATTTTTCCGGTTTCAAAATAACACCTTGCTACAGCTGTAATTTCCTCTTTTTAAAGAGTTAGCTTTCAACCAATGTTTTCCCAACCCCTCAGCTGTTTTGTATGGAAATTAAAACAGTTTTGCTATCTCTTCAGCCTTTTGAAATAAAATTATACATTGCTGTGTCAGGCTGAATCCATGAGTGTGTTAAATCTTACTTCTCCATATGATTGATTTGTTTTAGACTCTTTGTAGTCGTGCATTCAAATCCGCATTTGATCCGTAATTACCAATATCAACAGAAAAAAGGAAAAAATAACCATCCCCAATTATTTACTGCTGGCTGCATTGTTGGGAAAAAAGCAAAAAAAAAAAAAAAGCTAGGCAGTCTTCTAAGTGGCATTGTGTACGTATTATTTGCACTACCATTGTGTGGAAGGATTTTGTAATGATGGACAGCAGTGAAAAGATAGGAAATGACACGCAAGCTGTCCTCCTCTGTAATATATTCAGAAGAGTTTTACAATAACAATATGAGAGTCAACAGGGAAGCTTGGCACAATGAAGTGCTATGAATCAGGATGATCAAATGATTTTATTAGTTTACTTTAATTAGTCAGATCTATTTCCATTTTTAATATGACCAGGGAAACAAGAGAGAGAGAGAGAGAACAAAGTAATTGTAAGTAGTTTATCAAATCAGGCCTGGTAGGGACCACACAACCAATAACTTGCTCTCATTCAAACTGAGTAGGCAGCCTTTTAACTGTTTTATGGGCACTCATTCCTCTTTCTCATCCTGAAAAAAAGGATGTAAACTGTTGATCTGGATGCAGAATTTAAGGGTAATGGCCCAAAGGAAATGCATCCCTTTTAAGATCTTAAAGGACATATAGGCTGCTCTAAACACAGAAGCAGGATTCAAAACAAATCATTAATTTATGTGCTTCCTGCTGGCTATGGATTAATTACCCTATGAACTCTGCCAACCTTTCTTGCCTTCTCTGACAATCACGTGACCTTCACCCAGCATAATCACCTGCTCAATGAAAGGAAAGAATTTACTCATCATGATTGCTAATTCCAGAATTTCCCCTAAGCAAGCAGTTATTATAAACTGTGTCAAATTATCAATGCTTGCCTCTGCAACCGAGACTACTGTAAACCAGGCTGGGACAATTATCGAATGAAAGAAAATATTATTATTTTAGGAAATGGTAACATCTTAATACAATGAGAAAAATGATGAGGGAATAATAAATGGAAGGCATAAAAGGAACTAATAATAAAAAAGAGCTTGGTGAGGAATCCCGCTGTCATATTTGCATTTACCCTGAAACGAATGCTGTGCACATTTTGGAATGCAAATAATTCACAAGAGGAAGCAAAATGAGGATGTTATTAATATTTTTTTCCCTTAATGAGGAATTGTACTTTGATTGAAGGAAGCTTTAAGGTAGCCTGAACTAGGCTTAACAAGAGAGGCTGGCCTTTCTTTTTAAATTACTGAAATGACTATGTGAGGATACTTATTCCACCACTGAAATCCCCAGCTTTAATATCAACCGGGAATCAGGGGTTTCAACGATGTATTGGAAATAGAAGGGATTTCAATAGGCAGCAGGATCTTTCGAAAAGGTCTGTCTGTAAGACATTAATGTTTCCTGCTGAATCAGATCGAAAGACCACCAAGTAAGGCTGAGGTTATCCATTCCTTTAAACACACCTCTCTATCTATCTATCTATCTATCTATCTATCTATCTATCTATCTATCTATCTATCTATCTATCTATCTATCCACATGCCATAAAATAAGGTTGATACTTGATTAAATATCTAAGATTAACAGATGATTTGCTGTGGCAACCCTTAATGAAAACAGCCAAAAGAAGAAGAAGATTAGATACTTGATTAAATAAGGTTGAAGTCCTCTAGCGTCAAAGTATTGCAACCAACTGTTCTGTGAGGCAAAAATGAAAACTAAAAACATTCGCATTTCTTTGTCTGCTTTCCTGAATTGTTCTCTTTAAAAAAAAAAACACTTAATTTCCCTTTCCATTCTTTGCAAATAGCAGGGAGGGTATTTAGGATGGCAGTGCAGTATATTTGAGTCCATATCCCAAAAGTGCTTTAGAATAGGCAGAAGCGTTATCTAGCACTTGTCCCTGAAAGCTTAAAATGGACATTTCTTTCCCCATAATTGTTTTTTTTTTAAATCCAGGAAATTGTATGGCTTCTTTAAGGTATTGCAGACAGATAACGCGTAGATTTGTACCTCCATCTCTATCCGGCAAACAAATCTGCATTGTTGTAATATTTTTACCAGATCTCAGGCATGTTATTGTTGTTTCAAGGCGCCTGACTGCTTAACAACTCCGAGTGGCTTACAAACAAATAAGAAAAAAGAAGACATAAAAATAAAAATAAAACTACATCAACCAGAAGAACAACTAAGTTCAACTGAAAAGGGCCCCACAGTCATTATATATTAAGATCTGGGACAACAACCTGATTTTTAGTAATTCCTGAAACATCATTATGATGTGAACTGTTTTAATTCAGAAGGCAGGCATTGCTACCAAGAATGCATACCTCCTTGATCCAGTAAGATGACATTATTTGATAGATGAGGCCCAAAGAACAACCTCTCTTACTTGAACATGCTGAATGTGCAGAAACAAATGACAAAATGGAGATAAGTGGTTTTTCGGACAGCAGGGACACATAAGGCTTTAAAGATAATAACCAGAACCTTAAACTGTAGCTAGAAGCCAAATGGTAAAATATATTCCAGAGTGAGATCTAATGGCCAATTCTATTTATTCTGGTCTCTGCTTAACACTTCTTCCCTGTTAGTACAACAAGGCAGTCCAGATTAAGTAACCAATATATACACAACTATGCATTTGTCTGAGATGTTTTCTCAAGCTTGAGAAAAGTTCTTCTCACCTGACTATTGCCTTGGCTTGGTAGCAATTCTTTCTCTTGTCCTTTAAGACTATGCCCTACTCCCTCCCTCACATGTTCCTTTTGGGCCACTCCAATATTTATTTTATTTATTTTATTTTATTAAATTTATATACCGCCCCATCTCCGCAAGGACTCGGGGTGGTTCACAGCAAATAAAAA